>PVKZ01004980.1:0-64551 GCA_004027375.1 Macroglossus sobrinus | reverse complement strand
CACCCAGTCATCACAAAATGAAGCACAATAGCACTAATTATTTTAATTCTTAATTCTAAGGTTAATCATGGTGATTCTCAAATCAGAAAGAAGATAAAGTAAGATGTAATGTTTTTATGGATCTCCTGTGAGATCTCACAGGTTTCTCCTTAAATCGCACTGCTAGTGCTGGGTTCAGCGACTTGGAGACAGGCAGACAGCAGCAGTCCCAGCTGTGAGTCCTGTCCTACGTCCTACTCATGAGGAGGCATAGAGAGTGGCCCCATTCCTGACTGCACCTCCAGCATGCACCCTATGCTAGCCACACATTAGGACCCAAATACATGTTTTCTTAGGGACTAAGTGGAGGAAAGAATGAAGCCAGCTCTCCAATCTTTCCTTCTCAGCTGTGGAATAGAATGGTGATATCTATTTACCACTGGTTGTGTGAGATTTTCCTGGGAATTGTCATCATCCTACAGGAAGGCCATATCTCTGATTGATGGAAACTGCTTATTTCCCACTCTCCTTTATTTTCATGTGTGAAAATAAAACTCTTGTTCAGGATCAAGCTTCAAAACCTTAGTCTGGATACTTTAAAAACAAAGAGAATCTAGATTTTCATTGGCTTCCTACCTGTTTGTCTCTGGGCCAGTGGGGCAAACTTCCACTTTTAGAGGCCTCCCCTCTAAGAGCCCGTAGACAAGACTTTCTTCCGTATTTTCATTTTTCTGAATATGTAAGAACAGAACTAAATGCTTTCGTGCCTTCTCTGTCCACTTCAACCTTGTGTTAACCCAACTTGGGAAGAACCTCGATTACCACCCAGTGACTTGATGGCAGCCATTTTGTAGGCAGGTGAATTACAAATACTCAGGGTCAGTGAATTCTAGAAAACCATGCAGTCTAGTGTTTGCTCAGATCCCTAGTTTCCAGCCTGTGGACTACAAGGAGTAATGCAGGTCTTCAGTTTCCTGGGAAGGCACTATGTTACTTTTTCTCTTTTTCTTCTTACTTAGTTTAATGTGACTCACATTCCAGATGGCTCTGCCCAATTTTAGAATTATCATGATCAACTCTATAGAAAAAAAAATCATAACATTTCATGTACAGTATAACTTATGTAATTTTTTTCAGGGAATGAAAAAAATAACACTCATTGCAGAATAATTTCTGGCTCCTTTCATATTAGGAGATATTAAATTTTAGTATTCTATCATGGAGATGTGTTGTAATTTACTTACTGTATAATTCCCTGTGCAGATAACAAATTTGCATTCTTAAAGAATACTTAGGGATATGAAAAAATATTCTCAAAACAATGAAGTAAAAGTATAAGGTGAATATCAATACAGACAGTATAATTCTAATTTTGCTTTTAAAAAAGGTCACTATGAATTTTCTTTAAAAACAGAAAGAAGTATTCCCCAATGTTCATTTGTGGTGAAGTCTTGTAAGAGTCACCTCCTTTTCTTTCTTTTCTGAAAGGTGCCTTCTTTCACTCATGGGACACTATCAGGTCCAACAAGAAAACTAACCAATTATGTTTTGGCACTTACGAATCTTCAAAAATAAGGGCAATATATGTATTCAATAAATTATAATAGAACACCGATGACTCGGCATTTCTGACAAGAAGCCTTAGAGCGGGTTTCTTTCGCATTCCTCCAGGAAAGAACAGTCAGAGATTGCTCTTCTGAACGCTTCAGGCCTTGGGAGGAGGCCTGCTTTGCAGTAGTTTTGCCCTGGGCTGTCTCAGAGCTACAATGGGGAAACAGCTCAGCTTAGGGCCCGTCCCCAGAAGTCAGGGGACTTGTGCGGATCCAGGCTTTGAATGTAGCCCCAACTTTGGAGCTGCATCCCCATCACCCCTCCCCGTAGCACTTGGCCTTCCTGATAGAACAGGTGAACAGGTATCATCCATTGTGACACCAAGAAAAGGCTTTATCCTGACTTAGCTATAGATGAATGTTCTATCACATTCCATTTGTTACTGATAAAATGTTATACTAGTAATATGTATATATTTAAAACTTGCTTACTGAGTATTTTTCCTATGGAAACTACTAAACAAGTGTTTTTCTTCTCTTACAAGTGTTTGTTCTGAATATGTTTGTTACATATTCAGAACAAACGACTCATGCCACTCACTATTTTGCATCTTTTTCTCATGGTCAAATATCTATATTCTTAATGGTTTAAACAACAACAGCAACAACAGCAACAACAACAACAACAAAACACAGTCTCAGTTGTTAACTTAAATCCTTTCCTTTGTCTATGATACATAGAACTTACTTCAGTATAGTCTCATCTGGACAGATTCAAATATAGAGTCTCTAAGGCCGTCCACCTCTAGGGGAGGTGCTGAAACTTAAAATAGAACATTCCTCTAAACAGAAAACAGCTCAGATGGTTGATGAAAATGAGGAATTTCAATTGGCTTTGAACATAGCTTAATGCAAAATAACTACTTCACAAAGCACTTTCTCTTGTAGCTACTTATCAAAATATTTATTAAATGTCTTTGCACTGTCATACCTAACTAAGCTTCCTGGTATTTACTTTTTCAGTAGAATTCTCCATGTCTTTACACAAATTCTGATGGAATGACTAAGCACTGACTTTTAGAAAGCTGACTGGCTCTCTGTTATTCCCTCCTTCCTTTCCTCCCTCGTCCTTCCCTCCCTCCCTCCTCCCTCTCTCCATCCCTCTCATTCTGCCTTTATCTCCATCTCTTTCTATATATACAATCAAACCAGTATGCAGAAGAAAGACAAAAAGGATCACAGAGGTTATTATTGTAGAATGTGGATAATAAATTATACAAGCTGATAACTGTGTCTTGATATGTGATACACTTTCTTAAAAAATATGTACTTTAAAACCTGATTTACAATCAAGGAAGTCAAAATTTTCCTTTTAAAAATAATTTATCACTAGAAAATGGAAAGTTCAAAGGAGATTGGTGATTTTATAAACTGTTTGCATGGAGAATAAGTAACTCCAGAGTCAGAACAACCAAGGAGAATAGAATCATCAGGCTTTAGAAAAACTTGTGCTTTTAGAAGATAATCTCAATATTGGATTTAGTTAGGAAGGGCACCAAAGTGACAGAAAGAATGTCAAAAAAGAATAATCCATTAAAAGGATGATCATAGCACTTAGGAAAAAGTAAATTGCAGCCTTAAAGTTCATGTAGATACTTTCCAGGGCTTTAGTAGTTTGCAATTTCTCAGGGAGATGAAAGTGCCTGGGCAATATTGGGGATGGTTAGTCCTCTGCCCTCTGGCCTCTCTCAGAAGCAGCCTGGTCCAGGCGGGCCAGCCCTGCCAGCGAGACATCAGGCCATGGCCCTCTGTGGTCACTGCAGAGCATGTCCACAGGGTCCCATGGATGTGTGAGGGGATGAGTGCCAAAACTGGAGACTGAAGTGTGTGTGCTCTGAACTTATGATACATACTTTGACATATATTTGTCATATCTATATCTATATCTATATCTATATCATCTATATCTATACCTATATCTATATCTATCATTTATCTATCTATATTTGTTATGTATATTTACCTATAATATATTACCCATATTAGGTGATACTGGATTAGGTTGGGCCTAAATCCAATGACTGGTGTCTTTATAAGGAGAGAGAAATTTAGAGACAGACACATAAGAAGAAAGAACACTAAGTAACAACAGAAACAGGAATTGGGGTGATGTTGCCGTAAGCTAAGGAATGCCAAGGATTTCTGGCAATTGCCAGAAGCTAGAAGAAGGCAAAGAAGAGTTCTTCTCTATAGCCTTTAGAGGCATCATGGCCTTGCTGATGCCTTGATTTCAAACTTCTAGACTTCAGAACTGTGAGACAATGTATTTCTTTTGTCGTAAATCATCCAGTTTGTTGCACCTTGCTATGGTAGCCCTAAGAAACAAATACAGAGATTAAAATACATCCTCTAGGTCAGCGGTCCCCAACGTTTTTGGCACTAGGGACTGGTGCTCCTAGGAGAATCTAATGCCTGATGATCTGAGGTGGAGCCAAGGTGATGATGCTACTGCTGGGGAGCGGCTGCAAATACAGACGAAGCTTTGCTTGCTCGCTGCTGCTCACCTCCTGCTGGGTGGCCTGGTTCCTAACAGGCCACAGACCAGTCTGCAGCCTGGGGGTTGGGGGGCTCTGCTCTAGGCTTCTCCAGTTTTGCAATTTGAGGCTGAAATAATTTGTCTTGAAGGACATTTGCTTTTGGGGAGGTAGATTCTGATAGATTCTTCCATGATAATTAGATGAACAATATATGGTGAGAAAAAATCTAGATAACATTTGACTAGGGTGATTTCAGAAAGAGAGAGAAATCCAAGAGCCTGGGAGCCAACAGGTGAAGCAATCCAACTACTCTGAAGCAGTAGGTGGTGACATCCAGAAGCTAAGCCTCACTGTCCTCTTATCCACCACTAAAGCCCAGTCAAGCCAGGTGGAAAGTCATTGATAATTCAACATATGTGGCCTGGAGGGGTTTAGAAGGTCTGCTATCAGGTGTGTGTGCGGTTATAAGAGCGTTCCCTTTGCCCCTGTGAAGTGTACATGAGCAAGAGGCTTCTTGATGAGAAAGAGGGACTATTGGGAAAGGCTGTGACTGAGAAGCAGAAGGAAGAAAGGATTTCTAGGGCAAGAGTGAAGCTTAGAGTTTCTTCACAAGTTCCTAAGACCCTCCCAGCAAAATATTCCATTATGAAACAAGGCAAAGAATTCCAAAGCAATCACTCTGCCAGAAGAACATCACCTGTCCTTTTGATATATCCCTTTTGCCCCACCTCCTTCCTGTTTTCCCCGCCCACCTCCTGTCAGTCAGCTTAAAGCAAGGGGATCTATGCAGAATCTCAAGACAGAAATTCTGCTGGGAACATAATGGGAATGAATGTCAAGGAGAGGTCAGAGTACACTCATAGTTTTCGGTGCCATCGTTTTATTTCCTTAACTTCACTGAGAGATCAATCTTTTTGTTAAAATATATGCATAGATTTCCTCATGGCCTCGTCAACCCCAAGCCCAGGCAGCCACAGCTCCCCATGAGTACAGCGTACCTTCTGAAGAAATGCACCCAGATCAGTATGGTATATGAGTCTGTCCTAGTCTGGCTCTAGAAAAGAAATGTTACAATAAATAGGTGAGTGGCATCAGCCCTACAATCACAAAACAACCAAAACAGCAGTGTATACTTTTTCTTTACAAGGTTTGATACCTACTTCTCAGGAAAAAAACTATGAAAAGGAAACTGCAAATACTCGTCATTGTTTTTAGTTTGTTACATACCGCAATTAGTCACTGAAATTATGTGGAAAAGGGTAAATCAGGAATGTTTCACTCCAGCTTGGCCTTAGGTGAGGGCGAAGCAGGCGGTGTGACTTTGGCAGCCCTGATCCGTTTTGCTGGTTCATTTCCACTTTCCTTGCCCCTTTATTTTAAACAAAGCTTCATTGTTACTGCAGATCAGCATTTCATAGAATAGAAGCACATAACAGAGCAAAGACCACGATGTTAGTCTACTTTACACCTGCCATTCTCATCTCCTCTGGGCTTTTCTGGTTCTTCGCAAATCTGCATGGAGCGGTATAGAAGAGGAAGGAGATATAAAGGGCAAGAGGGAGCAAACCCATTTCTCGCCTGATGAAGCTGGCTCTCTCAGAGTGTTCTCCAGTGTTCCCTGCAGTGAGCGCTCTGATAGCTTGCCTCCGACCAAAGCCAATTCCTTACGTAAGGAGGCCTTTATGTCCCCTTCCTCAAAGAAATTTCCCTTAATATTTACACCAGCTCTTGATCCTTTCTTTCTCTGCAACTTGAATCTTTGTTACCCAGAACTCTGTGCTAATTGAAGGGTACCTTTCAGGGTCTGCTTCCTGCAACCGAAAGGGGTACAAGAGCTTATTTAGCTATTTAAGACTTGAAAATGTGCTAACAGAAGTTGAGCACACTCTCCTCTCCTGGGTAGATTATTAGATATTTTAAGTGAGTCATTTGTTTTCTCTAAACACAGGATGGACCCCACAGGCAGGAACTTCAGACGGGGTAGTCACTGAGGGTCATGGGATGTGTGGGGGGGTGCTACTTGGGCGTTAGTGGGAACTTGTCAGGCGTCCTCACATCCCTTCATGAGGCAGTTGCCCAGTCAACCTATTTCAAAGAAAAGCCCTGATTTTATGGTGAGAAGTAATATGTGTTTCTGCAGATAAATCAAATCTCTAACAGCAATAAATATTCTTTTTTGACATCCCAGGAAATTTGCTTCAAATGAATTACAGTAAGCTATTTTTTCCCTTCTGGGCAGAATACTATTTGCAGATATCTGCAAATTCGGGAAGAGAGCTTGTTTTCTAAATGAAACTTTACTGACATCAAGGAGAAAAGTACACACACACACACACACACACACACACACACACACACACTCACTCTCACACAAAATTCCTCCAAGTCTTCATTCCGTTTCTACTACCTGTGTTATACATAATACCTGATGAAAATCTCACTGAAAATGCATCTATTTCTGTTAAACTTTAGATAAATTGCCATTGCTTGGGTATATTTCTGAGTGTATGTGTGTGCATAACTTTTGTCCCCTTAGTCTAGGATGGATCAGAATAAATGTTTACCTATAGATAACTAAAATTCTGTTCATATGCCTTGATGATATTTAGATTATTTAACAGATATCTCAGAAACCATTTAGAATTTAATTTTTAATACAATGCTAATGTTACCGAGGTCCCTGAAACAGGTATAGTATTTATTACAGCCACCACTTACCATGTTTACGGTGTGTCAAGCTCTTTTCCAAGCTTTTACATTAACTCAGGTAATCCTCCTGATAACACAAAGCGGGGACATTGATAGGTGCCAAGTTCCCCGGGTCTAAGTGATGGGGCAGGCAGGGTCTCCCACACAGGCCACCTGGCCCCGGAATCAATGCTCAGACACACTCCGGTATGGCTGCATTAAAAATGCTCCTTTCTTATCTCTCTCAATAGTTCGCTCATCCTGGCTTCTTGAGTGCTTGAATACCGAGTTAATGAAGAAGCAACTGCAATAAACTATGCAATTGTGCCGCTCTTAAAAATGTTAACCTCTAACCTTCATGCAGGTGTTATAGTGCAAGTCTGGGCTTGTGCCAATCGCCCCCCCCCCCCCACCGCTCCTCCTAAATGTATGCTTTGCATCTAAGGCAATCATGGGATTAAAAGAAATAGCAAATCGATGTTCCCACTTAAAAATGATGGGTAGCAGAATATCCCACCCCAAAATATGACTGTAGGAGTTCAGGACATGCCACCTGGAAATGTGCCACTTTGGTAGATTTTGATTATTTTGAGCTGTAAGTACTTGAAAAACAGCAATGCAGGGAGAGGCTTTCTCTGAACTCCCCTTATCTGTCTAAGGACAGATCCTCCAAGAAGAGTTCCCGGGAGTTCCATCAACCAGGGAAGGCTGACTTGTCACAGGTGAGGAGACTAGGAGTTGACACCACACTCAGACATACTCTGTCACAAACCATCATACCTCCCACCAGTTTATTTTTTCTAAAAATCATTTCCTGTCCCCTAAGAGGCCAACATCACCCTCCCCTTTCTCTCTGAAGATGGTATTTAAGTTTAAATTCTAAGCCACCTCAGGGAGATACTAATTTTTTCCTGGGTATTTCCCATGAATACATGAGGTATACATGTTGCTAAACTTCTGTTTGTTTTTCTCATGCTTATCAGTCTTTTATTACAGAGGTCTGGGCTAAAAACTCAGAAGGGTAGAAGGAAAATTATTTTTTCATCCTCTATAAGTCTTCCATGGTCGTTGAGTGTGCTGGGACCACTAAAGTTAAAAAAAAATGTGAATAAAGAAATTGGGCATTCTGGAGGTTACCGAGCAGACCTTAGGACTCAGGAGAAAGTAAGACAGGAAGATTTGTTTTAAGGAGAAGCTGAAGCCGATGACAGGCAACGATCACAGCATCAGTTTCCGTTTGTATACTTTAACAGTCTGAAAACGAGACTTCAGACGAAACACTTTTCCCAAATGGAGTCAATGCTTGATTAGACACAGGCACAGGGCATGTACTGTGGGGGCCATCAGCTCTGTCAGTTCTCCAGAGTCATCAATGGGCATTTTCCTCAGCCCGGGGCCACTCTGATACAACCCACTCAAACCCAGGGGTACTCCAAGTCTATGCTCAAGAGTCACTCATCCACGTTTGCCATCTGCTTCCCGCATAGCCACTGCAGAGCAAAAAACTGAGTCGTCCACAAAAGAGCTCCTCTCAGCGGTGGCTTGGAACCAGGAACTCATAGTCCACGTTGAAGTAAATTGAAAGGTTTTCCCACAATTTAACCTAACTGTACCACAATTTACTGGCATAAACTCCCCTTTTGGCCCCATCACTAACATTTTTACTCTGAGTTAGCATGTGGAGTGAGGCACAATAAAAATGTCTGAGCTCTGGGCTGCTCTCAGCAACATCTATTAATCTAAGCTTCTAGCCTCCTTAATAAAGAACAGTAACTAAGGTAAGAACTGCAGACACTCATTGACATTGAGACTGCTCATAATTTGTCCCTCTTCAGTGATTATTTTCATGCTTTAAAAGCACTGCTTCTGTCACTGCTTTTCAGGGCAAGACAGAGGAGAGGTTGATTTTCCAATGATTGTTTTTACTTGGCATTTATATGTAGACTTTCCACTGCTTTCAAGTCTCAGGTTTGGGGCTTTAGAGGTTTAGTAGGAAGAACAGCAGCTGTTCAGCCCCAGCTGATACCTGCTCCGGGGCTGAAGGAGAGAGGGAGGGGGTAAGGACAATGAGATTATCTGAAACCGGGTCTCCTCTTTTTTCAATTAGTATCAAGACTTTGTTCCTTTATGGACCTGGAGGCCCTAGAATGGCTGTCCTGTGGACGGAGACTTGTATTGACAACACAGGTGCAATTCAAAAGAAATGAGTTGTTTTTTTTTTTTGTTATTTTGAAAAGATAGGGATGGAGAGAAGAGGGCAATTCTATCCTTAAACAAAACAAAACAAACTATAATATTGTCTTTTCATAAAGCAGGTGGTCTGTAAGCCCCCTGACAGCTTAGAGGTCCTGATTCTAAAGCACAGGTAGAAAGCTGAGGTGCGTATGATGTGGTCCCAACATCAGAGAAGGTAAGGCACCTTCGTGAGGACTTTCATTTTACACGGGTGGGAGGACAGGTGTGAGAAATTAAAAGACCATCCCATGGATAAAGCAAAATCTTCACAAAATCAGGTTCTATCTACTGTCTAAAGACCCACCAGCTGAGCTCTAAGATAAAATGAAAAAAAAAAAAAGGCAATAAGGACAGTGAAGTTTCTTTTCAATAAACAAACCTTCCTACTCTCCTCACTGTATGGAAACACACTTGTTGACTCCAAATATAAGACAAAAGAGCACAACAGCTTACTAGTTTGAAGACTAGTTCGCTACTTGCTCAACACTCTCAATGAAACTACTTTACAAAATACAACTCACTACAAGACAAAAACTGTGAAAGCACATACAGAATTAAGAAGGAATAGTAATAGAACATTTTTGTGGTTTCCATGTTTCTCCAATATCAGCCCACACTTCTGATTTAATCAAGGCAGCTCGTTTCTGTGCAGCTTTCAGCAGACAGGCACAGATATTCTGCTGACCCTAGAACACATTATTCACATTTGAAGCAATTTTCATGTAAATGATTGTGCTTTTAACCTCCCAGGGCCATTCAAATGTTTTCTGAGACACTGGCTGCTTTAAGTTCTTTCTTAGCATGCCATGTGTTTCATTTCTGTGCAGAACAGATGACAGGCTGGGCATTCCGACAGGAGTTTAGCTAATTTAACTAAGCCCTGTCAGGAGAAGTGAAGCGATGGGACTGAGAGGGCCGGTCCCAGCCCAGCGTTTTTCCTTCTTCCCTAACAGAAAAAGCAAAACATGCCGTGTGGTTTTGCAACTGGGCAAGTTGAGAAATATTTTTAAGCTTTCTGCTTTGCCAAGTGTTTTAGAAAAAAACTCTTTTCTCTTTATTTCTTGCCAAAAAATATTACCCCTTAAATATTCGTTCCCATATCTGGCTACAAGTCCAGGATTTCTTCTTTTCTAAGAATAAATAATTTTTCTGGGGTATAAAAATGCCACTTGCTCTAGTAGATTAACATCCCTTTATATAGAAAAAGCATTTGAAACATTCCACCGGTAGGTCTCAGGAAAGATCCCTATTTAATACAATTTTTTAAAATTAAATTCGAGTAAATATTTAGTCTTTGAATTCTTCTTGTGACTCTCAGTGGAAAGTTCAAGCTTGTTTTATAACACTTTCAATTCTACTTTTTCTCTCACTGCCCTCATTCTATTCCCTTTTACTAGAAAGCATTAAACAAGAATTAATTTCTGTCTTTGACCAAAATAATATCTTGGGAATGATACCAATGAAAGGGAACTCTCTGGGTTCCATTCTTTATTAACATATTTAGCTGGAGTTAAAAGGGTTCAGCTGTCAGGATTTCAAGAACTCCAGCATTAAAAAAGTGTGAACGTGCAAATTAGCTGTCAAGTTTAACAGAAGTGAATAATTCAGCCTACAGCTGACTTGTTTCCATTTCTGGTGTCCAATTGATCTTGCTGCTAGGTAAAGCAAGGCACATAGGAATGCTGAAAAATAGCAATTTGTGAGGAGTTGGTTCAGTATTTTCTTTGTTACCAGCTAAAAACAGTAATTACATTCACAAAATCAAAAAGCTAATAAATAGCCTGAGAGTCAAAAATACAGGACAAAACAGTATCATGCATGGAAAAGCAATAATAGCTGTACAACTAAAATGTGATCAATATTCATAGAGAAATAAATTATGTGGCACTAGCTCTCATAAAACCCCTAACAACCTGGTGATATACACTACAGATTTAAAGCTTAACACTGGGCAACTTAACATATAGTCATTAGTTATTGATATTTAATAAATCAACATAAGTAAGTCTACTGTATGCAAAAAGCATTCTAAGCTGATATGTAACTGTTCTTGAGAGTTAGCTGGTTAATTTTAAAAACATCTGTCTTTTCGTTAGTTTGTAAACGAGTGTGTATGATCTGGATAGTAGGAAGCTGTGGTCCTTTATAAAAGATTCCCTCTAAACTTCCCGGCTTGCAAATCTTTGTCAATTTTTTTAAAATCTAAAAGCACAAGCTTATTATACTTAGAGAGTACATAAAAATGAGGACAGGCATACATTTCAGAAAGAGGACATGGCAATATGATTCTGAAATGTCACACAGTTGCTTCAGAATAAACCAAGATTCTCTCGATGATTAATGATATGCTGAGAAACTGGAGGAAGCAGCAAATTGTTGTGCTTGTCTTCAACCCACTGTCATTCTGCCACAAGTCGTGTGAAATAAAATTCCATCCCTCTCCCAGCTTATTATCACATGGTTCTTTCCCCATCATGCATGGAGAAGCAGTCATTTTACATTTTAAAATGTCAAGCATCTCAGAACACTTACATTTTGGTGCACTGGGTCTCCCATGGTAAACGATGAAACCCACCACAGTGAGCCTGCCTCCTAGGACCTGCAAATCAGCATCGTGATACACCCAAGCCAGAAATAATACCCTCCGTTTGCTGCAATTGGGTTAGTATCAGTGCTATAAAAAATAGATGATGGAAAACCGAAGCCCTTGACAGAAATACAAGTCTGCTGTGTGTGGCTTCGACAGGTCTGGGGCAAAGCAAAGAGGCGGTCTTGTCTGTGCATTGAACTTGGGCTTTGCCCGAGCAGGCCAGCAGGTGCCCATGCACAGTGGAGTCACGCTGTCAAGGTGCTGATGTCATTTACATAAATGGCAGAGCTAAACACATGCACTCCCGTTAGGTGCCAATCGGCACAGAAACTTCAGCCTATGGAATATCACTGTAGAGTGGGCGGGTCAAGTTTTTAATGGTGCTTGGGTTTTCCTCTTTGTTTTTGCAAAAAGGTGATTTCCAACAGAAGAATAATCTGTGGTTTTGGTATAAGGAAACCTGGAAGCCAGTGAAATAAAGGCTTGAAGGTCACCCAGTCTACACTGCAACGTGGAGTGATGTTGGAAAGCCAAAATGCAAAATAAGCACCACAGACCAGTTCTGTGTGTACTTGACATAGAATCAGAGCCCAAAAATGTGAAGAGAAAGCCTAACTAAAAATTGCAAAATGAGGACCGTGTTTGTACTCTGTCTATGAATACAAGAATGCATAATTTGACATGAAAACATTAAAGAGAAGCGTCATTTGAAAACTCTAACATTAGTAAGAGAGAACGAGGAGTCAAGCAGGACGAAGTAGGAGAGAGTAACTGAGAGAAATGTATAAATATGTTGTTTCTCTAGCGTCATCATTACTTTAGAACCAGACGTCAAGCCTCCTCCTTACCTAGAATATGCACCCTCGCTTTTATGGCCCTGACACTGCACTAAAATCTGCACGAAGTAAACTAAAAATACAGTTTTTTGTGTGTTATCTGTTTTATTTCTGGTCCATGAAGTTTGGACTAGCCCAGTCACAAACCATGCACGGACCAGCTTACAAGTGCAAACTTGAATGCTTGATCTTGGAGGTGATCATTCAGATGCTCATGGCCTCCTGCCCCACCCTGTCCTGTAGGCCTGTCTTATCTGCTACATTTCAGAACTGGTGGAGTTTGCTGTGACCTCTAGACCCTCCCAGGTCGGGAGTCTTTCCCAATTCCTCCACTCACCTTCCTCTGGAATTGGTATCCGAACTCCCTTGCATTATTTCTGATTGAACTTGTTCTACCAGCTTCTTTTCTCTGCTCATTCTTGATGAAGATAATTATTTCTAGTTCTTGGGGGCCACCCTAGTTCCAACAGTTTGGATGTGGAGTTTAAACAATTTTATCTTTCAAGCCTGTCAGCTGACACTGTAGGGCTACTCCATTCCTAAAGCTAGCAGTGAATAAAAACAAAACCAAAACCAAACCTAACAACCTATGTAAAGGTAGTTCCTATACACATCAGGACCACTGATGGTACACATGGCCTAGCTTGGCATCTTGTTCTCACCACTGATCGGCCACTTAACCCTGGACATTGCAAAATGGGGACAATAATGGTACCTACTTTATAAGTTGTTCTTTTACTCATGCATTTGTTCATTCAGCAGATATTTATTGAGTACCTATTACCACCCAGGCAGCAGAAACCCAGAACCCACAATGGATGACAGTTCACACCCTCATGGAGTTTATATTCCATTGCAGTTTAATTTGAAGATTGAATAAACCTAAACCATTCACTTTAGTGCCTTTGACATAGTAAATACTCAAAAGTTGTTAGCCATTATTATAATACGCTTTTAACAAAGGTTTAAAAATTATAAATAAAGGTTTATCTGCTATAGTAAAAGGGAGAGAAAATATAAGGAAGTTAAAAAAGAGTAGTATTTGCTAAAATCATTCATGAATCTGGCATGAAATAGATTCTGAGTGTTTCCTAATCCTTGACCTATGCTAGCTATCTGAAGTGGCATTGAACAACTGGGAACATGTACTTATAAGGTCCTTACCTATATGTACACCACCTGATGCCATCACACAGCTTGCAACCTTCAGCACAGGTCAGCGCCCTCCTTATCTAAAAAGCCACAGCGAGCTTGGTAACGAGCAGCTTGGGCCTTTTGGGCATAGTTGGTACCAGATCCCATTTCCTGAGGAGGGATCTCATTTACACCCATCTATGAGAGCAGCTTGGTCTGAACCTGAGATCGCGAGATCAGATGGTGGGGAAGGTTGAGGTTTTGTACCATTTCTCTGAGATACGCTGTCCCTTCTAAATTATCATATTTTTACAACTATTTCCAATCATTATTACTTTTCTGTAGCATTGTAGTAAGACAGGCTAGTTTTATAACATGTCACTTAGAGGAAATTTGCAATGGATAAGTCATTTGACGTCACTAAATTTTGGCACAGCATGGAAACCTAGAATGTTGTAGTGTTCTCTCTCTCTCTCTCTCACCCACTAGATCCTGATACCCTATTGTTTTGCAAAGACTGCTCAACTTGCTCCCTAGAATGATGGAGAACAGGGCTAATAACCCCTCAATCAAGCAGTCTCAAACCAGGCTATGATCCTGTAATTGTTTATTCCACACCGTGTTTCACTCTTGAGGATAAAGAGGGAGCTGAATGTGTGACCTGCGATGATTGACTGACTCCTTTCAATACATACACCCAGTAGTTTAGAACTCTTGTTTCTTTGCTTTGTAATCTACCAATCTACTTTGCCTTCCCCTCTCCCACTCCCACAAGTTCTATTAGATAGGGTTCAAGTATTAACTGAGTGGTTGAATAAAGCAAACTTACAAGTCACTACGTTATTACTCCTTCTTCTCTACCTCCTTCCCCTCCCATTCCTCCCTCTCTTGCTCCTGCTCTTCCTCCTTTTTGTTATTCTATCATCTCCCACTTTTGCTTCCTAAAAGTTCATGGGTTGAATGCTGTTGTAACTGTACACTTACACTATGATCATGTGAATGCTCACATACCTCATGGCAAAAGTTATTGCAATCCTGTAGGATTTGGAAACACAGTGGTTCCATGCAGCCTTTTCTAGGGTCCCCAAGACTACTTAGTGGGCACTGGGTCTAGTTTTCCATACCACTAAATCAGTATATGACTCTGGTTATATTATAGTTAGTAGAATACTAGCTTAATACTTGGGGAGAATTAAAATTTAAATATTTTCATGGGTAAAAAAAACAAGATGCAACAGACTAGTTGCATTCCGCTTTTTGGCTCTTTTTAACTGGTATATTTTATTTTTCAGCATATACTACTCCTGACACACGCACAATTTGAAGATACCAACTCAGGCTGTCTGAAGAATGCATGTGATAAATGGTTGTTTCTGTGATTTCTTTAGTTATTATCTCCTGGCCAGGGCTCTCACTGCTATTTTGGCCTTTCTGAGAAATGGCGTAGCTCCCACTGTCCCCAGTCTTATTTTTATTCACCTCCACTCATCAGCAAAACCTCAATTATATCTTTCTTCATGGTACACCATGGAGAAGGCAGCAGAGAGAGAACTCAGAGAAGGACTCACACAATGACAGATGCACAGGGGGAACACAGCAAGTGGCTTTTCATTAGGGTCACTGTTAGGTAAGACCTACAGGAGAGAATGTTTTCTCTACACTTAAGTGGCTTGAGAAGTTACAGAAAGATGATTCCCTAGTGACATCATTCAAACACATTTAGCTGTTTCTGAAATGTCCTCTACCGACATCGCCATACGTGAGTTTTTAAGGCTGTTCTTCAGAAACTTGATGGATTTCTGTGAGTAAACATGACCTCTTTTATCTGATTAGATTTCCTCAAGTAAGAATGAAGACTGTGGCTCCAGGTGGGGACAAACTATGATAAGCTAAGTTCATCCTGGACTGATATAAAGTTAGGAATGTCCAGTAAAATATTCCTGTGTAGAATTAGGCCCTGAAAGAAAACAGTACTTTGCGAGAAGACTTTTTGCCCCCATCAACCAGAATGTCCCCTACATGAGTCACAGCTTGTAGGCTTTAAGCTATAAGCAGAAGACATAGTTTTTTTTGTGATGTAATAATTTGAATTTAGTTGCAAATGTTTGAATGTCAGCTCAAACATGTTTGCGATGATTTGATTGGAACGGACGAGAAGATGCTAGTTCGTGTGCTCAGAGGTGCCTGACCTCTCTCGATAAGAGCACCATAGAGGAGAGGGCACTCTGTCCTCCCTCGGGGACAGCTAGAGGCTCCACAATGATACCATTGCTGGTCCCCACTTCAGACCCACAACGGGGAGTGAGATCCACAGGGGATAAGGCCAATGGCTTCTCCCTGTCCTCAGCACACACTGCTCCATGCTTGAAATCGTGAAAGATGTGGCCCTTCGCAGCCTCCTGGACCAGAGATCCTTGCATTTCCCCCCAGTGTGGTCTAAGCTGTGGTAAGAACTGAGGCACATTTTGTGAGTTCGGCGAGGGGGCGTGGAGCGCAGATCCACTCAAAGCCTGCTCTCGGTGACACTGTGAAACCAGGAAATCGGGATGTAACCACACAACCTCTAGATATGTGACCCGGGCTTCTTCCGTGAGGACTGGGCTCTAATGAAGTATGGCTGAGTGTGCGAAGGGGGCCCTGGGAATAACTGGCTCTATTTTATAGGAACCTCCTCCACCCATGTGTGCACCCAGGTAGGCCTAGTCTTTCAGGAAAGCTCTTTGACTTGTGCAATTTGTTCTTGAAAATATGTTCAGGGTTTAGTGTCTACACGTCTTATTTTTCCATATTTACATCTGCTTCTGGGACCTGAATGAAAGTGAGATGGAGAAAAGAACTCTGAATCCCTTTAAAGACTCGAATCTTCCTGCACACTGAAGCAAAGCAACCCCCACAGCAGGCTCAGGCTGTCACGGGAGAGCCCCACGGGCAATCCTGGGGAGCTAAACACTGATGGTGAGAGAAGATTTAGTATGGATTTTGTACACACAGCTTGTCATTTGTGACATTTTAGGCATAAATAAAATTGATTTGTTAACCACCTCAAAATAATTGTCCCATCCAATTAGATTTTGTTAGTAAGCATATTCATCAGTGTGTTTTTGTTTGTTTGTTTTTGTTTGTTTGTAATCCAAACAGTGTACTGAAAAATTATAGCTAAACCTGGCTTATTGTTAGAGCTAGTTTACATTCCACCTTTCACTAATAGAAAATTTCCCTGAGCTGCTTCTGGAAGCTTATCTATTGATGAACTTCTGTGCCCTCCTGCATGAAGAAGCATCTTTCCACCTGAACAAGTGACGGGCTCCACCTACAGTATTTTTGGAAGAGAACCTGAGAAAGAAATTCCCAAACTAAACCAGTGTTCTTTCTCAAAAGTGGCAGTCAGTGGCCCAAAAAGTGTTGAGAAACATGGCCCTGCTTGCTACAGTTATGGGCTGTTTTCACTTAATACACATTTAGAAACTTTGAGTAAGATCTTTTAAATAAAAACTGGTCCCCGATAAAGCCATGGAATTTCACAGCCATCAGTAGGGCTCAGAGACCATGTCGCCATTAGGTGAGATGAAGGGAGCACACTGAACTACCCAGCCTTCCTGGGATGCAGAAAATGCTGCAGGCCATCTGAGGAGACAGGCACTGGAGCCGACAGCATAAATTGCTACCGCAACACCACTGAGGACTGGGCATGTCCTGGATGCCACAGCCAGAGGAGAGAAGAAGGCCTGATGCTGCTGCCAAGAGCAGCCCCCAGGCATTGTCCCTGCTCTGAGCCACCTCTGGGAACAGCAGAGACTGTCAGGGAAGATTTAATTGCTTTGAGCTTCCTGCCTTCTTGATATCCCACTGAGACTCAGCCTTGAGCAAGAAGGGAATAGAGCCTGTGTGTTCTATTAAGCAACAACAAGAAAGAAGGAAAAAGAAAGTAAAAAAGGGACAATTTTCACCTGAAATCTTCATGGGATTGGACACCAGAGCTGATTATATATACCAATTAGTTAATCACATGGACCTCTGATTCCTGGCCTTTGTGGCTCAGAATTACAGAGGCAAATGTGTTAAGTTGTGTAACCATAGAGTATTTAGACTTTTAGACCAGCACGATTTTATGGAAGAAAAAAACTATAAAGATAAATTAATTCAATGTATGCATTAAAGTATGATCAGTAATTTTGGAAATGTTGCAGAGGCCAAAGCAGACTGGTTTTCCAGGAGTTTATGAATCAAATGGAAGACTTTCAGTTGCCTGTGCGGGCAAAACAAATACAGAGATAGGGGCCAAAGCCCTTAATGCAACCAAAAAAAGAGAAACGGCATGCCTAGCAAGTGTATACCCATTAAGTTCCTATAAACAAAAAATTAGAAGTTATTCTTTGGGGATTGCTGCTCACCTGCTGTCCCAGCTGGATGCTATGGCTTCATTTTCTGTCTACAAACACAGGTCGAGCTGGTTGCTAAGTGTACTCATTTGGGAAATAGTAAATTGTTCAAATGTGACCACTTTTATGGATACATGAAAATACCACACTCGGACCCCATCAATATATTATACAAAGACCCTATGTTGTGGTGGGCTGTTCTAGATGCCGGAGTGTCACACACACATCCAGGTTAGATGCCACTCAATAGACATGCGACTTTGAGCAAGTTATTTAACAGTTCTCAAGTCATTCCTCATGTATAAATAAAAAGGGTGAGACAAAGTACCATTTTAAGTGTCAACTATGTCTATCGAATAAGCACAAATTATAAAGTTCCATTTAATTTTGTCACCATCAAATTGTGGCCTTAAATTTGCTCATAATTCCAACAACACTGTCTCTTTTCCATTGGAAAAGATCAAGAACTTAGAGCACACCTACATCCGGAATCTCCACCCCTGAAATTATATACATGAAATCAATCTCACAAATTCAATAGTATCATATTACCTGTCATAACATAATAGCTAAGCTGATCAGCATGCTATGTTCAAGGCATGTGGCAGAATAGAAAGCTCTAGAGTAGCTCAGTGGCTGCCTGGAGTCCCCAGCTCTTGATCTTTATGGAAGTTTACAGAGAAACTTGGTGTACTTTTTGCATCGTTACTTTGTGTCGTAATGAAACTAAATTAACTTATTTCAAAGTAACAAACAAGCACCACTTTCAACCACATTTCCTAATCAGTTGCTCCGTTGAGAATAAAATGCTCCCTCTTGGTGTGATGAGTAGTGCTCAGGAGTGACAGTGAACCTGGATTGAAAATGTGGCTCTGCATTTTGTCTTTTGGCTTTCACTTATACATTTTCTTTTTCATATTGTTTTTCTCTCTTCTCCTTGATCTTAGGTGGGTACTGAAATTCAAATTATAAGAGCAAATAATCAAGTTCTCATTACATATGAGGCACTTCAAGGCATTAAAAAAAAAGTTTTCAACCTGGTTTCTGTCTCAAAAAGTTTATAGCCCTGTTTAGGGAGAAAAACATGCCTCATGAAAAGGTCATGATATAGGATTTAAACAAGGCCCCAGACGAGTCATGGAGGAATCATTATACAACATGGGTGCTTCCATTAATTGCTAAAGGAACGCCATTAGCTCTCACCACTAGTTTAGTTTAGAAAAGAGAGAAATCCACAAACTGTCCTGTTAAGATTGACTGAGATAGGGGGCAGGGGAAAAAATAAACTATTTGAAAAGAATGTATGTGGGCCAGTGCTGAGAATCAGGGGATGAGGAAGAGCGAAGACAAACTGAAATGAGACAGGCCCGAGAAAAAGTGAGATGAACAGGTCAGTGACAATTTTTGACATTGCTAAAGCAGGTGGCGAAAGGGCAAGAAATAGGCATCCTTAGTCAAATTCAATCTCTGACTAAGCTTAAGGAGGACAGATTCAGGGGTGAGAGGGGCAGAAGAGGCAGCTGTCCAGTTGTCCTCAAAAGATGGTTAAGGCACTCAGAATGCAGGAGGTATATACTGACCACAGCAGAGACAAAGTGTGCATGTGAGTCTCCACAGTATACATGCACGTAAGAGGATGGGACCTCAGCGCAGAGAGACTGCAGAGACAAAAGAAGCCAAGGAAAGGTGCCTGACATTCCCCAGGAGAAGCTTAGGCACAGGAACAACTGGGACACGTCCAAGATGCTTTGGAGAAAGGTTTTTACTAGAGTCAGTAGCTACAAACAAGCAAAATCGACTTTATAGGGAGGTAAAATTTAGAGATATTTAATTATCTAAGGCAGTTTTATTATCTGAGGTAACAGTAGTTTAACTCCCCAGGGAACATTTGACAGTCTGGAGACATTTTTGGGTGTCACAACTGGGAGGTTGAGAAGGACACTAAACTGGTACCTCGCAGGTAGAGAATAGGGATGCCACTAAAAATCCAACAGGAAAATGTCTCACAAAAAAGACTTATGTGGCCCAAAATGTTAATAGTACCAAGTTTGAGAAACCTAGTCTGGAGGATCCCAGTGAAAACAGAGCACTATCTTAAATTAAACTACATTACTTAGTTACAAAACAGTACTGTATCATCGACAAATATTAACATTGTGCATTTATTAAATAGGAATTGGAACAACAATTATTATTGTGTTTGGAATTTTTTAATAGAAACATCTCCTGCAACAGGCTTTTAAAAATATATATTCAGCTTCATCACCCTTTGTAATAAACTAAAAATGTTTCTGTGCAAATCATGCCAATGGATGATATGCTGAGGGCAGTCCTTTTCTGAAAGAATTCAAATATAAATAGAATTTGCTTTAAAAAAAAGATTAAAAGAGGTGACAACTTAATTAAACCCAGCTACTGGTCTCATTTCATATTTGTCTTTCTAAACTGCTAATCAATTCTGACTTATTTAGTCATGACAAAATATATTCCTGAAGAATCTGTATTCTTTTTGAGGTAATCAATGAGTATTTATCAGACAAGAAAATATTGCATGTCTATTATTCATAATACTTGATCTTTAAAATGGCATTAATATGCCATGTTTAAAATACTAGGGGAAACCCCAGGCAAATGTATAAAGCAACTACTGAGCTGAAGGACATTTCACACGGGGGGAACCAACCTCAGAACCAGTTACCACAGCCATGAGTTCTTCGTGGGTTGCTACAGCACATTAGCCACAAACAATTTCCATCCTAGGAAGTACAGTTAGTGCAGCTACTGGTGCATAATAAATATTTGATCCTAATTAGACCTAATGAATTAATTTTAATGGTGTATCCACTATGCTTTTGTAGAACACTGACCCACAAATACAAAAAAAGAAGTTGGGGGTTTGTGTATATACAACCATAGCCATTTTAACGCCACCACTAACATTATTCATTTCCCTAAATCATTTAATAATGACGAAGAATTGTCTGAAAGTCTCTTTTAAAAGGTAGGTCATGGCAGAACACACACACACACACACACACACACACACACACACACACACACACTATCAGGAGAATTCTAAATGGCATAAAGATCCAATATAGTGTACTTTGTAATAAGAAAATTTATTTTAATTAATTTCAATTCATGGAGAAGTTCAGGTAAATATGCTTTCTAAAAAATTTTATCTGGCAAATTTTAATTGGAGTACTAATTTGAAATTTGACAAGTTCACATTTATTTTAAAGATTATTTAGAAACCACCCCTCTCAAATAAAGTAAAAAGGATAATTTCATCTTAGAGAATTAAAAAAATAATTTTTGTGTACTCTCTACTTTCAGTAGAATAACTCTTATCCTCTTAGAATGCAAAAATATTTAATCAGCATTGTCCAAAGACATAGATGTAACAAATACTTTCAAATAAAATGAGAAGTTAAATTCCATGATTTTTTTACTTTCTTTTAAAATCACAACACCATTGGATCTGAGTTTCTGAAATTATTCATCGGCCTTTTTAAAAAATCACCCTTGAGAAATATATCTCCACATAAAATCACATAATCTATTATGATACGTTGACCTGTTATGTTCTAGAGTATTGTAGCTGTATAGTTTAACCAACTGTGTAAGGTTGGCCAATGTCTGTAACCCACAACCCTTTAATTTTAGTGGCTGAACACAGCAATATTAAATATCTAGTACAGGTCAGCGGGGGAGGGAAGTGAAGGGAGGTGGAGAAGCCTCTGTTCCAAAGAGTCATTTAGGAACAGACCTGGTAGGTTTGACACCCAGACCATCCAAGCAACCATGCTCCTTTCCCTTTGTGACTAGCACAGTCTTGCTTTTCACAACAATCATATAGCAACCATGGGAAAGATTTGATTAGCGTCACCTGCATCTTTGTCTTGACATGGGGAAGAATAACTGTCACCTGGAATGAGACTATAGATTCTATCATCCTTGAACTATATCAGAAATTCCTTTAAATTATTCAAAAGGAAAAGTCATACAAAAAATAATTGGCACCAGAGTTGGACATGGAAGAGAGTTTTCATGTCATAAAATACACAACTTGAAATCTGGCATACACATCTGATCCTGACTCATGCCTGTCATGTTTTTACTAGCAGCCAGTAGCAGAAGGAGATAGCAGGATAAAAATTCTCACAGAGCTTTAAGTAGCTACAAGTCTTGAAAACCCAGATTTAACTGTCAAGCAGGGGCTAGAGCATCCATTAGCTTAGAGCACAAGGACTAAAGGTCTCATTTTGACCTTCTTATCATTCAGCAAACACTACTCCATGCAGAACCCATCATTAACACCATTTTGGACTAATCACAATCATATTCATTATTTTAGGACCTTTCCTTCTGCCTGTAAAGAAGGAAATGGTTTTTTACTCCTCATATCTCACTTGAGGTCAAAATCGTATTTGTACATCTCACTTATTTTCATCTCATATCCAGTTACATTTACTATATGAACAAATTTAACTCTGAATGTCAGAAAACAGATATGAAGAAAATATCAATGCATTATCTAATAGTGATGAAAATGCAAAACAAAAAGTTTTTGAGTCCAAGATTTTCACAAATGTTATGTTTTAAAAAAACCATAAAATCAAGGCAGCTTGATGTGAAATGAACGAAGACACTCAGGAATTTTAATTGTGTGCAGATTATTTAGACCAGGGCTTGGCAGAATAGAAGTCAAATCAGCTGAACTCTTTATTTATAGCTCCCTAGAGAGAGGATGTTCCAAGAATATCAAACAGAAGATCCTCAATAGAAGATCTCAATCCAGCTCATGATTGTTATTTTGTTTATGGCATCAAAAATCATTATTCACATTAGAACATATATCTCTGTAAGATTTAAAAATTACTGTAAATCAAATTAAAATCTTCCCTTCAGCAAAGCATAATTATATAGTATAGTATAATTTTGCTGTTTACATGGATTTTTAATGGTGTTTTTCAAAAACCTAGGTAGTTGATTTCTGGGAAAGAGAGTATTTCACAAAGTTCACTCTTTTAGTCTAGGATTCTGGATCTAAGGTAGCTCATTCTCCAGAAAGAAATCACATCAGTCAGTCCACAGAATTAAATATATACATACACCATCCAAAAACTCAAGTCCTGCTCATTGTTAGATAAGGGCTGAACTCTGCTTAACTTCAATTATGTGGTCAGCCTACAGAAATCTATCTGCTATGTGTGCTTGTAGGTAATATAAGTAACACCTAGAGTAAGATCCTAAAGAGGGTTTCCATTTCACCACTCTTGGGTGGTTTCCTCATTGAACTGCGTGGAAAAGCAGAAAGCACACTGTCCAAGGTGCCTGATCTTCTACTAGAAGACTTTAAGACACTATCAAGTTTAGCTCACTTCTCTAGACTTCAGGGGCTTCTTTTATGACATAAGATATTTAGATCATACAAAGCCCCTTCGAGAAATATGATTTTATAAAGAGAAACATCTGATGGGTTATATTGTCTTTCATTTCATAATGAGCTCAGAAACAAGGCAGGAAATTCAACTATGTGAAGAAGGAAGAGCAAGGCAAAATACCCTTACTGGTTTTTCAAATTTTGATTTCCAGGTAAGAAAAATACACAACTAAACCTCACATCAAATTTCATTCTAACTTTTAGAGATTTTTGTTAATGTTCTTTTTCATTGTTAAATTGATATTCAAGAGACTTTAGAAACTAATGCCTTTGTAAAATAATTTTAAGAAATGAAAATAGTATTTATCTTCAATGTCATTTGCTTTGTACCAACATGACAATTATATTTTAACAGTTATTATTCTGAGTTCTTAAAAATTAAACCATTGTATCCTTCAAAGTAACATAATCACTACACAAAGGCACAAAAGTCTAGCAAAGAGAAATCTATTTGGTACAGGATTGCTCCATATTGTATAACACATCACAGAGACAAGGGTATAAATTAGCTCAGCTATTTCAGGTCTTTTAAAACATCTTTCCCTCCAGTTAGATCTACACAACAGGATAGTAAATATCAGGTTTACGTATTTAAATGTGATAACGATAATGGTTGTCTCATTTTACTCTTATAGAAATTTCTTTTAAGCAACAGCTTATACAAATCGGTTGGCCCACTAATGTGAATTCAGGAATTTTATATAATGAATGAGTGTAATGTGGAAACTGATACAGATCTTTAACACAGAGAATGATGACCAGAATGTAGACTTTTATATTTGATATATGTATGGTTGTGTAGAGGCTGCTGTTCACAACATTGCTGACATCAATGTCAAGGCATGCAATTGTTTACACGATTAGTAAGAATGGTGGTGTAGACACTCTCAGGCCCTAATCCACAAATTGCCAATAAGTCAGCATAATTTTGCTTGTGCTACATGTCAGTTGTATCTTGGACTAAATATACTTATTGATACCCATTCCAATGAAATAACCTATACAAGCATTTTTCTTTTGGATATCATCATGGTTTGTACATAAATACTCAACGGTCAGAATCATCTGCAGGAAGCACTCTAAGTTACAGTGCTCGACTTACAGGCCTGAATATACGTATTCCATCAGACAGTGGGATTTATGTACTCTCAGTCCAGTGGCCTTGGAATATATGACTGCTGGGTATATGGGGAAAAATAATGTGTAAGTTTAAATTAATAACAAGGGTATCAACCATGAACAAAAACAAGCACTTCAGTCTTTTATTAAATATGATACAAAAGACTTTCTAGCATTATACCACTCCACTGAATTGCTCTTGTCAGGGTCACAAGTGATCTCTAAATTGTAAAATTCACTAGCCAAGTTTTGGTTGTCATCTTACTTGATCACACCTCCTCCTCTGATACACTTTCTTCTCTCGGCTTCCAGTATACTGTGCCCTCTTGCTTTTCCTCCTCTCTCCCTGGACATACCTTCTCTGTGTCATTGCTTGGTTTCTCCTCTTCTTCCTAGCCTCTCAATCTTGAAGTGTCCCAAAACACTAGACACCCAGGGAGAACCAGCCACTTCTTGCCATCTCCTTTATCTCCACACTGTTCTCAGCCATCATCCTCTTTTACCTGGCTGTTGCACTGGCTTCCTAATTAGTCTCTCAGCTTCCACCATTTTCTTCTTACAGACTGCTCTCCAGTAGCTGTCAGGGTGATCTTTTCATAGTGTTGAGTGCCCTCTGATCTCAACTCTTCTCTCTCTTGGCTGAAGTCAGAACAGCCTCCTTGCTGTTCTCTCAAAAACAGGGAAGCCATGGTTGCCTTAGAGCTTTTGCAGAGCAGTTCCTTCTGCCTAGAACGCATCTCCCCCAGGTAGCCACAGGGATAACTCTTAAGTTATCTAAGCTGCACTGTCCTCAACACATCTCTAGATCCTCTTAGCCCTGCCATATTTTTAAAGCACTCTTTCTTACTTTCTATGTAATTTCTTACAATGTTTATCTTCTATTGTTGTTTATCCCCATGGAAACGTAAGCTCTTTAGGGGCAAGAATTTTTCAGTGTTTTTCACTGATGTGTCCCAAGCAATCAGAACAGTGCTTTGCTCTTAGGAGGTGCTAGACCGTTTCTGTGTGAGTGAATGATGATGCTCTCTCTAGAGTGATGAGGCGGTCAGTCTTTCAAAGTTCAGAAATAAAGCAACCCTGTGGTATGCCAAAAGCCTGCAGGAAAGATAATAGCTTCCTTCTTAAAGATATGAAGTAGGAGTTAAAACTTTTTCTGCCTAAAATAAGGAACGCACCTTTCAAGTAATAACCGAAAAGAGTTGATTACTTTTTTCTCAGTAATTCTCACAATACCACACATTATCAGGTGCTGCTGTCCTGTTTTCATAGATGAGGGCAAAGTGATCCATTTGATTATCTGCTCTTTTCTCAGTATCTGCAGGGGGTTGGTTCCAGGACCCTCATGGATACCAAAATCTTAAGATGCTCAAGTCCTTTATGTAAACTAGTACATCATTTGAATAAAACTTATATTTGCATAGAAGCCCAGAACAGTATACCTACACATCACTTCATTCTCATGGATTCGGCAAAGAACTTAGTGTGTGGCAAATTCTAGTTTTACTTTTAAGAACTTTCTGAGATTTTTTTTCTCTGAATATTTTTGATCCACAATTGGTTAAATCTGTGGATGTGGAACTTGTGGATACATAGGGCTGACGCTGTCTAGAAATTGAATAAGGTTTGTGTGTGTGTGTCGAAAGGGAAGAAGTGATTGAGCTACAAGACTATATGACATGGTATAGTCTTAATGACAGTGAATAAAGAGAACATAGTCAAAACAATTGACAGAATCTCAAAACAGTGAAGGAATAAAGGAGAGGAGACCTAAGAAACCTCTGAAAGAGATGAGTTTCCTAGGTGTTGAATGATTTTTTTTTTCTTCACAATTTTTAAAGAATGTGGAAACTGAAATAATTTGGTAAGATTTAGCTGCACTTTGGATGAATGCTCTAAGAAATTATTCCCAATGATAAATATTCAAAGACAGATAGTGATTTTCCAGATGGTAAGTCTAGAATAAATCCAAAAGATTTCATAGTTATAATTCTGTTCATTGCTTTCATGGTCTTATGTTGCTATTATATTATTTTAAAGTTTATCAAATTTTGCAAAATTCTATACTTGTTAACAATATTTAAGTCAACTTTAGTAATTGATAAAGATTAGATCTTCAAATTCTATGAAGTATTCTATGTCATAGCAATTTGACATTCCAATGTAGTAAATTTCTATTTTCCACGGCAAACTGGCTCATTGAAATACTCAAGGACAACACAGCTTAAGGATCTCCAACATCCCTTTTGATTTCTACGTTATTTAACGTATTTCCATTCCCCATGTATGTTCAAATTTGCCAGCTCTCAGGTTCAATTCATATCAGGAACAACTATGTGTACTTTGTTTAATGTTCATTTAATTGGAAATGACTCATCTTTTATTACTTTCTTTTACTCCTTTTTGTTACTGTCCATGGTTCAGCCAAATATGAGGAAGGAATAATATAAAAACGTAACAAAGCATAGCCATGTAGACATCCACTTTCTGATTTCAACAGCATTTCCTAGAATAATACTGATCCCTAGAAAAGAAATGCCATATAAGTGTTCAGCTGCCTTTTAGAAATGAGTTCATGAACAAACCAGTAAAATAAAGTGATATAATGCATCAAAAACAGCATTTCCACCTTTTTAGTTGCATGCAGATATTTTTGTTTGAAAACACTGACATCCTTAAATCAACCTTTTTGCCAGTTTCAAAAAATGTGAATGGAAGTATAAGAAGCAGAAGAAAAAATTATTATTAACCCTACACTGAATAATTTACCATACTATTAAAGCAGAAAATATTTTATTTTAAATGATTATCTCAGTTCTATAATAATATTTAACAGCTATAACCCCAAACATGAGATTTAGTTAAAGTGCGCGCACACACACACACACACACACACACACACACACACACACATTTGTGTTGATCTATGGAAGAAATATATCTTTTACATTGAAATTATGTATTTCTCTGAAATGAAGTTCATGTGAGAAAGAAAACTTTAAAGCTTTTTTTTTTTCACTTTTAATTCCTTACATGCTTTGAAGCAAACACCTGACTATATGTCAAAAGACTTGAATTCATAACTGCATCAGTAAGGTCTTTATTCATTGAGAAGTTTTGTTTCAATACCCCTCTGTTGGACTTTTTCCTTGGTTGTTTATTTTTAAAATCCTTAGTCAAAGCTCAAATAAAATTTGCTCAAAGTCACATTCATCTTTCATAGGTCATTTTAGAAATCATACTCCTTCAATATTTAAATAAGAGCAAACACAATACTATCACTATAATTCATGGGAAATTTATATATACCAGTACTCCTAGCTATCATTCTAAAGGTATTTTCCCCAAGAGTCAAAGGCCATTACATAAATTCATTTGCATTTAGAGTAGGTGTTCATGATAATGCCTGATATATCAGTTTTTGGAGGGATCATGGCCTTATCTCTCTGTTCTTCACTCTTAGCTACCGACAAAAGGGGCTCTCATTCTCAGCATAGTGCAATGCCTCTTCTGATTTCCATCCCACCCAAGTAATTCATTGTCCCAATAATTTTACTAAGATCCAAATCTAAAAGCCTTTTTCTTATTGACCTTTTGGTTCTCAAAATTGTAGATCCTGCTCGTAGCCTCCTGCATCTTTCTTTTATAGCTCTTATTACAATTTGAAACACATGGCTACTTGGGCAATGAACCTTTCCATAACTGTTTCACACTGCACTGTAAGCTCCACGAGAGAGGAAAAGCTAGTCCCTGGAAAGAAGTGTCTACTCTGTGCTGTGTCCAGAGGCCAGGACACAGCACAGAGTAGACTCTCAACAAATGATTATTGATTAAATGGCATAAAGACCAATGATCCCATAAACGTTAAAAGATCCTGAGGATTGGTATTTAGAATTTCATCCTTCATAACATGAGAATCAGATAGTTATATTTACTTTAATAATGGTAATAATTCAGTGTTCTCCCAGGATATGATTTTATCCCTTGTTTTTGTATTTTTTGTACTGAACATTACAGCTGGGTACCTTTAACACTTGGCTGTGCCTATGTCTAAGATGAATGATGTTACACGTAAATTAGAAAGGAGGCAAATTAAGTGTTTACTAATAACACCAAAACTGTTTTAAGTATCCTCAGATAATAACTTTTAATGCCTTAAGCAATTTTATATTCATTGAATAAAATAACCATAAGAATCTAATTTTATATGCTTCTGTCATTAATTTCTTAAAGACTCTTTCCATGATCACATATTTGCCATATGAAGTTTGCAGTTTAAAACTTTGCATTCTGACTATAGTCAGAATTTTTTCACAGATTTTTAAACATGTTTTTAACATGTTTACCATTTAGCATTTGCCTACAACCGTCATATCAATACTTAATAAGTGGCAATGAAACAGGTGATCTGTGAACATAGTCATTACTCTGTCAGGAGAAATTTGAGGTAAAATGTTCTTTGAGATAAGTAACAGGACAGACATTGGATCTCTATTCCATGCCTGGCACAGTAAGCCACACCCTTTCCTTACTATTGAGACTGGAAAAGTTGCCAACTCTGCCTTTTATGTGGGAAAACATGTGGCTATTTGGGCTAAATGCCAGAAACTGAATTTACTTCCTGTGGTTGACATGGTCAACTTTCCTGGTCCCTAAAGCCTGAAGAGATAGCAAAGTGAATGTATATGCTATATAAATAGGGAGTTTGACTGATGCGAAGTCTACGTGTGAAACGTGTTTATATTATAAAAGAATTCTGGCCTTAAGGGATTAGACTGGAAGGCAGAGAGAATGGATGTAGAGTGGTCAGGACACTACTGAGAAATCCTAGTCAAAAATGTTGCAACAGCCTTTTTAGCTAGGGCAAAAGGTGAAGATGTGCCTGTAGGCAGAATCAATGAGTAGTGACCAAGTTGATATGTAGAAAAATTTGAATGTTTAAGATTTAAGTCCTGAGCAATTAGGTGACACAATTATTAAAGTATAGCTCTGGGGAAGAAGAACAGGTTGAGAGTTGAAAGATGATGAATTTTAGACCTACTGAATTTGAGGTATGCGGTAGACATTCAAATGAGAAGTCTAGCAGTTAACTTGGATTGGTGAGTTCAGAACTTGGGATAGAGATCAGGGATAGAGAGACAGATTTTGAGATTATCATAAGGGAGGAAACAAGTGAACTCAAGGGAGATTAGAGAAAAGGAACAAAACAGGAGGGAATAGCTTTCCAGTTAAGAGAGAGGCACCAGTAAGTGGAATGCAGAAGAAAGCAGAGATTGGAGGAAAATTCTTGTGTCACAGAAAGCAAAAGGAGAAGAGATTCTGATAAAGGTCAGGGAATCAAGAGTATCTAATGCCAGTAATCTGAAAGTCTTTTTTATTTTTTGACATTTTCTTCCAAACAGTACTTCTTGGTAATTATGTAATATTTGGTTTCCCAGCTTTAGTAATAATGATATGAGGAAATTCAAAGTTATTATTTGTGTTATTAGAATTTCACGGTTTCTCTCAACGTGTTTATCATTTAAATATTTTCATATACTTTCATGGACTTTACTAGAAACATAGAAATTCTCTTTTCTTTCTTTGAATTTTATGATTTAAAATTACGAATTTTTGGCTTGTGCTGAATTTTAAGAGTACATTTAAAATTACTTGTCATAAAATAAGAACAGTAAAAAATCATTCAGTATTATTTATCATTTGTCAAAACTCTGAAAAAGATATTGATGTTTGCCAGCTTTTCTATTTTAGCACAGTGGAGTGATTCTATGTATAAAACAAGTATAAAAAAATCAAAATCAAAATTCTCAAAATAAACCATTGATTCCTATGAAATAGTAATGAAAAAAATCATTAGGCTTTTCCCCCTTAATATCAAAGAAATGTCAAGAATAAAAACGAAGGAGTAGTTGTATATATGTGAATATTTTGAATAAATTCAATTCAACTGAGAGAATTGCCTGTATGTTATAAAATCACTTTTCACAAATTTATTGCATATACATCTTAAAACAGGAAGATAAAATATGCTTATTCATTACTGGATTCAAACAAATGCTCATAAAGCATAATAACAAATCACTTAATAATTTAAAGAGCAAATATCACATTTAGTAGGTTCAAAGCATCGTATATAACAATGCCTTATGCAACGATACACACTATAAAAATGAACTTGGAGGTTTACAGTAAATATTTGTCTGCTAAATATCTAAATTTATTTTCTTTTCTATTTTACCATTTATAGAAGTTTTGAACCTAGGCAAAAATACAAAAATATAGGGCAAATATGATACCAGTTGCACTTTTTCTTTCTGTACATTTTCAGAAAGTCTGGGCTGATTTAAGTTTTTTTAAAAACAAATATTGTCTCAGTATTAGCAGATGACAAATTTATTCTGTATATAGAATGTATCTTAAATTTAAGGCATGGGAGCTAGAGGGAAAATATTTTTTGATGCAAGTCTTTATTCAGACATTCAAAAAATTAAAATAATATAACAAATATCCATGTGCCCACCATTCATCTTAAAATAAAAGACAATCTGAATTCAATTAAAGCCTGTTGTACACCTCTTTGATTGAGCTATCCTCCCTTCCTCCAAAGGAATTTCTTATTTTTTTCAGTCCATATATTTCTGTGTACTTTTATGATATAGGTTTTTAACTGATGCTTTTTTTTTTTAAGGTTAAAGCAATTCTTTCCTATGTTTGGTTATGGATTTTTATCTTAAAAGGTTGTTTTGAAATTTATAAATGTTTTCTGCATTGAGATTTGTCTACAGTCAGAGTGTCAGAGTATTAAGTTTTAAACTCCATATGATTCATATAGGATGGTAGAAGGAGTTTTTAAGTAATAACTGACTGAAGCTATATAAAAAGATCCTTTTGACAATATTTCCTTCAATAAATATAAAATTTTTTATGGCATTAAAAGTCATTTTCTGTAGTCACTTTAAACACTCCTAATTTCCCTCCTTTCTGATTTATATGTAGGTTATTTGAAAAACACAGTCAAGTGTTAAAATTACCAAGCTATAATGTTTACTGAAAAATACAAAATGGTCTTCTGTCAAGTGTTTTGACACATATGCTCTTATTCAGTAATTCAGAATATTGACTAGAACAAAGGTGTATGTGAATATATAAACTTATGATGTACACAAAAAATAATTTTTCTCCCTTGATGCTTTTTGTTTAATTTCAATATCCGAAATAGATGAAATATTGTAAGGAGATAAAAATCTCACTCTAATCAAGTTTTCTCACCTTCGCATAAAAATTATCACTTTGTTTCTAGACAAGTTCTGCACAAGCTGAGGTTTTTAAGTGATGAATCTCACCACATAAGACAAAGAAAGTGCCAATTTTAAATTAATTTTGGAATATAAATGGCATCCATTAATTTCTAAAGTAAAGTTGCTCAAACATAAAGTAACTTGAAAGATATTTTATAATGGAGACCAGTAGTCACCTTAAAAATTTTTTACCAAAAATACCTTTCATTAATTTTTATACAAAAAAATCATCTCTCACTGAATTTACCTTTCCACTGTTTTTTATTCTTTTACCTGATTTTTAAAAGTTTTTCATCATAAGCCACAGTTGTCTGTGATATTAATAACAAATTTAGAAACTTGTTTATATCTAATTTTGGTTTTATTCTGTCTTGAATGAAAATAATCATAGTTGATATCAAAAACAGATTTTGATGACTTAATCCTGTGTCAGAAATAGTAATGGTAAACTATTAATTTTATATTAATAAATTTGTAAACAATTGTTCACATGCTATATGTAAGCAATTTATATTTCAAATTATAAAAACAATTTATAAATAAAATAATTGATTAAAATTTTTATTTTGTTTAACTAAATTAAAAATGTGAAAAATTTACATTTCAAGTTATAAAATAATTTTTATAGTAAATAATTTGATTTCTTACTTAAATTCAACCTCTAAGAAATGATAAAGCTGTATACTTCTTCGTGCAGTCAGAGACAATGACTACTTCCTACTTCATAATAAGGCCTAGATCCTTGACATTTAACACCTTCATACGTTAGCATGGAACTTCCTTTTTATCTCCAACACTTCCCTGCTGAATCCTTCAGTACAGGCTCACTGTTCTGGTCTATTTGTAGGTGTGCACATGAAGGTTGACCAGATGCCAGTCCATACCTTCCAACCCTTGGCACCGCTGGAAACAAAGGATGTGGTTTCTAATCTAACTGCACATTGAAATAGCCATATTTGCTTCTGAATAGTTTTCCATTCTTAACCATGGTCTTCTGTCTCAATATAATGCCAATTGTTTTAAGTGAATACTTTCATAGTAAAAATAATCATGTAAAATAGAAATTTTTTTGATCTATAGATCAAAACTAGATTTATTAACTATATTTGGTTGTATGTTCATAAACATACAACATGCACCCATAACATGCACCCATGTGTTACTATTTCAAAATTCCTGGGTTTTTTGTTTTGTTTTGTTTTATATTCTTGGGTATTTTTAACATTAAGAATTTGTTCTAAAAGTTGAGTTCTGTGTAGTTTTAAAATACTTATATGGTCAATTTAAACAAACACAAAATTTCTGAACTCCACTTGGAACTAAATTAAAAACCAACCAAATTTCTTAGGTTTGCAAAATTGAATGAGAGAAGTATCGCTGAGCTGAATACATGTCAAGAACAATGACTCCACTAGAATTAAACCAATTCAAAGTTGTACTTGGATCAGGATATGCAACGGTCAAAGTAACCAAAATACAATGCTTTAAAAACATATGCTGTACATGTGTTTTTCCATTAAACTAAATTCAATTTCTATTTTTTTCAGGCCCAAATTTATCTTTAGAACAAGAGATTAATGTTTCTTTTCTATCCTTTCTACTATTGAACTGACTTTTCATAAGAGTAAATTATTTTATTTACACAGTATCAAGTTACTAACCTGATTCTTTTTTGCTGTCCTTTATCTTTTGTTTCAATCAGCTTTGGTTCATTATGTCATTGGCACATTCATGTCTTTCTCTATAATCCTCATCCCCTTTTCTCTCAGTGAAATATAGAAAGTCAAAACTTGTTATAATTAAAAATTATCTCCTTTATCTCTTGGACAATAGTTTTCTTATCCTTTGGCTATTATTTCTAACCCTTTTTATGTCTTTGTATTTTGTAACTGGGTGGAATGGCACACTTTGAAAGATTTTGACATGAAAGTCAATCTACCATTTGCTATTTACTAGGATGTAAAGTGGATGATGCAAAACTTATCTGAGTATCGCCGTCCTCATCTGTACACTGGGCATATAATGCCTACATGACCAAACTTATCTCAATGGTAATACCACCCAAAGTTAAAATAGATAATCAAAGAAATCAAAGTAATTATTGGAGATGAAATAGCTATGCATTTGGTGAAACAATAAAAATACAACTTATTATTTCTGATAATATTGAGTTTTAAATAAAATTACGGGTGCAATTATTTTGCAGGTAAAGTTTTAATTTCTAGGACAAAGTCTAGCTAAAGAGGACAATATTGAACAGTTCTGATGCCTCATACTCTGCACCAGATGATATCATCTTTTCATTTTACTGTTCTTATTTTTGTCCCCTTCCTCTCAGTTACATCTACTTAAAAGGGGCTGTTCAAGGTTTTATCTCTCTAATCATTTTGAACATTGATCAGCAATAATACAAACATATGAACCTAATTGTGAAAATTTTTTTCTCAACAAATAAATGCCAAGCTGATACACTTTTCTAGGGACACTCCCATTAGACCTAAGTTTTTGCTATACCAGATTTCTGGGTAGTCTCTGAGTACCGGGTTGTCTCTCCTGAGTCCTTGGTAATGAACACATTCTTCCATTTGAATTCTCTCTTATCTGACTCACAGTTCCAATTTAAGTTCAGTTTTTCTGTCTGTGATAAAGTCTCTGATTTTCTAGCACTGTAGATGCCTGACCTCCAATCCCAGCTCTGCGCTCCGATAGCCCTGTGGACCACTACATCACCCATATTTTTCTACCAACTGTTATTATCTAGGTGTGTTGCCTGATTTTCCCACGAGAATGATCTGTGTGTGGCACAGTTCTTTGCACACATAAGTGGAAGGCTTGGTAACAGAATTCCATATTCAATTAATAGTCTTGATTGATCATATTTTAAATAATGCATAATGTCCTTACATTTATTTAAGAAAGAAACAACTGATTTCTTCCTTTTAAGATGGCACTTAAGACTCTTGAGGACTATATCTAAGACCTTGACTCTCCCATCAAACTTAACAATAAAAAACAGATTTGATCATATTTAAATGAATTTGTTTCAAAATGAAGGACAGGCAAGTATGTGAGGGCAACAAGTAGCCTATTAATCTGAAAAAGCAAGAAAATTTGCCATTACATATCAGGTATTATCAGCCACAGCCTGAAAATCCATTAAAAAAAAATTCTTCAAGTGAAAAAGTAAGTGGTTGATAAGGTCAGGTTCAAATATTAAAATGGATGCCCTGGTCTTGGTTGTTGACACCATTCTTCAAAAAAAGGAACCAGAACTTCTTGAAGAAATGACTGATTCTAGGACTGAGGCAGAAAATACACAAAACAAGCTTGGAGCACCAGGAGAAAAACCCTCCCAATGATGGGAATATGTCAAAGGGACACAGGAGCCAAGCAAAAGAGCTGCCAATACCCAAATCTAGAAAAGTTTAAGCAACAAAATAAGTAAAGTAGCATTGAATTATAATCCAAAGCATAAAATAAATATCCATGTATTCATACTGATATAAACAAATGATTGAACTTAAATAAATTAGAGAGGAAAGACAAATCTTCCATGCAGAAGAATTCAAAATAATTTAGATACTCCATCAGGAGGAGCATAACTCTACTCTGTTAGTGTGGGCTGTACAATGTTACTTCTTCCAAAAGAGCACAATATGGTAAAGGGGAGAAAGAGTGACATTACAGTGGAGAAACCTGACCAACACTCCCTCCGTCTGATGATCAAAGGCCAACATCCACGTGATACCTCATGTTGATGGTATGTACCCTTGATATGACGTGATGAGCATGGCACTTTATGTCTGTGGTCTTCCTTCCCAGAACCCATAAGGCTGGTATAACCATCAGGAAATATCAGACAAATTCTAATAGAAAGCAGTCTGTAAGTTTACAATTGTTCTAAAATAAAGTTTAGTTAACAAAAAATGGATATTTTGTTCTGATCTAAAGGGCTGCCCTTGTGTCCATTTTATTTTTATTCTGATATGAAGTATTCAACAGTAATTAAATATAACTCTGTCTGTAAGGCACATGAAGATGTTTTTCTAACTCAGAGGGACATGGGCCAGTTTTGTAACATGTGTGAATCTTGCAGCTACCAAAGCTAGCTACCTTGGGGCTTTTTCTTCCTTCAACAACTCAAGAATGGTGAAGTTTGCAAGGGAAAGCTTTTGTTTCTCTTGGAAAGAGAGAAGTGGAAATAACAGAAAAGAGGAATAATGCTATGAGAAAAGAAAAAAAAGATGTTGGACTAAGAGCCTTAGGGAGGACCTCAGCCCAATTAGAAGAAAGAGGCATTTCCTTCTCCCTTCTCTATTTTAACTCAAACCCAGTGGGCTGACTTCTCCATGGAGATAAGAATGATTTAGAAGGTCACTGGGGTCTCCTACTCCATGATGCCCCAGGAAAAGCTCAGCATGAGAGTGGCATTAAGGAGACCTGACATCTCCTAACAGTCTCTGCATTTAAACCTGTAAGAAATGCCCACATCTTTTTGACAGTCCATCTTGGATAGGTACGAGAAGAAGGCTTTAAAATCATTGTTGTATTTGAGTATTGTAATTATTAAAGCATTATTTTAAGTACTACTTCTCGTTTCAGAGATGATTATAATATCCAAATAACAAATAAAAATTAAGTCGGAGAACAGTGACTTTCCTGAAATGATTGTTTATCTGATCTGCTTCAGGTAAATGATCCTCTTAGGTGTATTGGGGGGTACTTTATTTTGTTCATCATAGTCTGATCAGACTGATACTAATTTCTTTTTTATGAAAACAAACATGATGCATATGTAAATTTAACTTTTAATAATATATCCTAGAGGAATTGATAAGTATTACACAGACCCCTTTTTCTGACCGTAAATTGAGCACAGGAGAAGATTTCTAAGGGACTGATTTTTGCATTCTTAAATGACTAATGAGGTCTTTCTTGAAAGGAGAGGGACTTATAATGATTTAAAGAAACATTTACACATGCACAAATTTGTATTTGTTTTCAACCTGGTATTGTACCCTTTCCCTTTTCCTGTATTGTTATGGATGATTGTTTCCCAAATATTGAATTCCTTATATCTTGATGTATTTAGTGAGAATCTCCTTGTAGGACAGTCTTGAATCATTGTCTCTTATTTTCTGTAGCACCTCCATTTGAGTGTCTTCTTTTCCTCTGGCTCATGCACTAGTTTTGGGATAAGATCAGATATGCTGATACATATTACACTGAATAGTGAGGTCAGTGTTAAAATGCAACTCTTACATATAGAATACATAAGTTTTGTTATTTATTATTAGCTTTTCAAATGCTTTACTTAATATGGGATTAATTACAGTCATTTTGCAAATTGCCTGCTAAAACACAAACTGTATCTTTAATAAAAAGTCTATATTTTTAAACAAAAATATGACTATGAAGTTTTCAAAATGACATTGGATGACAATTTAATTTTATAATAAGTACAAATCTTACTAAATTTAGTCTGATTAAATCATTAGTGAAGCCATAAGTTCATTTTTATGAAAATCCTTCAGATGAGATGAGAAATCCTTCAACTAATAAAATGACATATCAAGTCCTAGTTTACTGGGTTGCTTAGCATCAACAATGGCTAAAGATCCCTGTAGATCTTTCTGAGATTGGCTCATGCAACTTTATCTACAACTACATAGCTCTCCCAATTTGTCATATTTTAATTGAAAGTTATTTGTCATTTCTGGAATCCTAATGATCAGAATGTGGTGTCTTCAAGAAGGAAAATAATACTAAAAAAATTCAATATTCAGCCAACACAAATTTATATGATTAACGAAAAAAAGAAATGTTTTCATATTCTGGGCTTGATTATCTTTGTTTTAGATGTGACAGATTTGCTGTACAAAGCTTACGAATCCCCTTTCCCCTCCACCGACCACTACCCCCACCCAAAACACACACACACACACACACACACACACACACCTTCACAACGTGCCGCTACTATTATTACACACATCAGCTCCAAATCCCAAAACTTCTCTGAAGGAAATTGTCTCTGCTGAGAACGTCTTTATTCTCATATACATTACGTTACAAATAATAGTACTGAACTTTTCAATGCTTACAATGTTCTCTACGAGCGTATCACTTGAACAAGCAAAAAAAAATATCTGGAAGTTTATTATTTTTCCACCAATATATTTGACACCACCTTTGGAGAGTGAACAAAAAGCATACTGTCAAGAGGCTAGACCAGGACAAAATGTTACTGTTTGTTCCTCATGAGCACAGAGGTATATTTAAGCAAAGAAAGACATTCCATGACTCTCCTGGGACTTCCTTCAGCTGAATTATACCAACATGTTCACACCACTGTGGTTCAGACTGTGTAGGAATTTAAAATGCAAACTCTGGTTGCCAGTGCTTAAATACCACAACTATAAAAGTTTATATTAGGATTGAACTTGGCTTTAAAGTATCATAGACCAAATGGGAGTTTATTGGAAAAAAATGTGTGTACACAATGAAATTACAGAAGATGTGAAAATAAGGGATGTCCTTGTTTGACAGATTCTATACTTATACAATTAAGCCTCAGAGTCACGAGAAGTCACCTGGCTTTGGATTATGTTACAAATCCAGGCTCACTGACATTCATGAAACTTTTGGCAAAACATGGGCCAAGTTTTGAGCGACGCTGGGTAGAATGCTTCTTTCATGTGGAACCTGTGTGAAACTCAGTGGCTTTGGCTAGGTTTCACCTGGAGTTTCACATTCAAACAATCCAGAGTTTCAGAGTAAACTTAAGGGGTGAAGAGACACAAAAAAACAAAACAACAACAATAAAATAGGAAAAAATGGCTTCCCCGAGAATGAAACGGCCGTCTATCAACCTCCAAACTCATTTCATCCTGGTGCCACTGGATTCTGCAACTGAACTTGTATTACCTTTAGTAATAACACTTGCACTCAGCAATGCCAGATCAGGGTTTCCTAGTATTAGGAGGGAGAACATTCTAGACCCCCAAAGGCAATGAAGTCCATGCTCAAAATAACTGGAGGATTTAGAATTTTGACCCATCACAAAAATGTGATGATTAAAATGCTCCCTATAATGCAGAATGAAGGGATGGGGGAAAGCAGCAATTAAATGTCTAGTGTTTAGAAATAAAATTGGACTGAACATGTCTGGGTTTTCCTACGAATAGTCCAAATTCTAGAGATCATATTGCATCTAATCTGGAGAAACCTTCCTCACTGCACTCTCCCTAGCTCCACCCTTCTGAAATCTTGTCCTGTGGACACTTGCTTCCTTCCTTCTGGACAAGGTGCATTATACCGGGGCAGACTGCATCAGCTCTGAGGAGTCCTTGACTTGGAGTGAAATGGTCTCCTGACAAGATTAGGCTCATTCTACTCCTAAACTTTAACAGATCAGGCAGAGACAGTTTGCCAGGGACCATCAAACTCAGTATCTGGCTGAGCACTTTGAAAATACCCTCTGCTTGGGGTGGAGAAAAAAGGCAACAAATATATGTAATATTCACATGAATTTTCTTTAAAATAAAGAGAACATTTAGAAGTTAATTAAATGGTTAGAAAGTGCCACATTGCCTCTTTTAGGAAATACTTTTTTTTTTATTCCTTATTCTTCATTCATCAAAAGCTTTACTATCAGAACAGACTTTTGGGTGGGGGGGGTGGTTTCTTTATTTTCCTAGTTTTTCCCTTTTTAAAAAATTTTCTTTTCTTTTTAATTTTTCTTCTTTTTTTTAAAGTTATTCAAAAGATCTCTGTGTGTTTAAAATGCATGCTTTCTTTTTGACACGTCATCAGTGATATCAATAAACTTTTTTTGGAAACAAGAATTTTTAAATCCCAAGGATTTCAGTGTCCCTTTTAAAAAGGCAACAGTTAGGCCCTAGGGCATATGGTAATTTTGAGTCAGCAGGGCAATCAAATGAGGAGGTTGACAGAATCAGATTCTTTGCATTGTCATTTGCTGCTTGCTGGGGAGCAGAGAGTTGTCGTAAAGTCTATCTGGTGAGACAACCTTGCCATAAAAAAGATTTTTCCCTGCAGTTAGGGATCCTTTCACAAGTAAAAAGTAAGACATATCAGTAAGAGAAAACCAAAGCCCAATATATTATTTAAAGGAAATTATATAAAAGCATTAAACAACAACAACAAAAGACTTTTTACTGACTGTAGTCAATACCCACAACCAAAGTAAATGTTGTGTTTGAAGTTAAAGTCCACAGATCAAAGTACTTTGCAAAATGTTAAGCGCAAGCATAAGGAGGGGGGACGGGAAACACAGAAAACTATCCAAAATATAATGCTGTCACGTTAGAGAAACCTGCTAGCAAAAGACTTTTGGCTAGGTGAGGAATTCTCAGATCTGAGTCACCGAATTGTGCTAGAAACATACATAAAAGTAAAACAAACAAACAACTTCTAATTTCACACTAGCAATGAACAAAACAGTGACGAAAGAACAAAATAAAATAGAGCTTGCTCGTGGTCCTTAAAGAACAATTACTAATAGATTTTCTTTACTCAGGTGGTTGCATCTTTTGCCTTTAAAAAAATGCCCTTCATTAGTCAGAAATATGTAAGTAGTCTAAACAACAAAATTATGATGTCTCAAAGGGCTGCTCACTGCCCTGGCAAAGAGGGGTAATTAAGGTTCTGGGGCAGCTCAGGCTCAGGCCGGTATGTACCACAGGTCAGCATGACAGGGAGCTTCAAGCAAAGTTTAAAATTACAGCCACAAAAATGTACAGATGCTCCTGCTGTATTCTGGGACACCATATTTACCTGAAAATCATGCACAGCTTCTGCTTATTTTCACTATAAATAAGTTATTTTAAAAGCATTAGTCATAAACGTATCATAAACCAATTAAATAATTCCAGAATAAAGTTCTTACCTCCAGGCAGCAGGGTTCAACAGTTGCTCTGAACAGAGGAAGTAGGAGTCAGTGGCCTTTACATGTACAGATTGTTTATTTAGCCCCTTTTAAAAGGTCTTGAACTCCAGAGATTTAAGATTAAGTCCAATCCAAATGCCTGAAAGGGGGAAAAAAAGGCAAGAGAGAAGGCAAATAAGAGAGGAAAGAATCCCAGCTGCTGGGTGGTGCTACTGTTCTGAGAGCATTTGAGCTATTTTCAGCATTAACAGCAGCCGGACTTGTCTGCAAAGTGATGAAAAAATCGTGTCCGAATCGCCACACCTCCCCCGCCACCATCCCCTACGGGGACGGGGAGGGCACAAACCAGGAAACCCACACCAACTTGGTTTACTGTTCAAAGAGTCGTTTAAATTTTGAGGAAAACTGCCCAGCACTATTGAAAACAAACAAACAAGAAAACTTGACTGGAATCTTAAAGAAACAGAGTGCCTGGCCATAATCCTGAAGTTTCCAAAATGATTTACCTGACTCATTGAAAGTAAGATGTTCTATTTATACCTTATTGAGAGGAAAGACACTTCGTCTGATATTTCGTTGCTCACTTATACATGGGTCTTAAAAGGTATTTTAGATATCTCTGATTAAAATATCTATCGTCAGCCTATCCTTCTTAAGGCTGAAGGCAAACGGTTTATTTCTAGCATGCACCCACATTTCCAGTTTCATCAAGTATGCTATTTTTGAAAGCTACTGAGTTAAGCTGTTGACATTTCTTATCTGTTGGCAGAGACTGAGGACCATTCAGTGACATGATGCAGGCAGACACTGATCCCTGTTTCTCCCACCAAAGGCCAATGAAGAAATAGTACAGATTGGGTCACCATCAAACTCTGAGCTTTCGTTTTATTTCTAGGATTATAAATTAAGATCTGAAAGTTGTATTTACTCATTCATCCATTCATTTCATTCATGCATGCATTCATTCATTCAGCAAATATTTGTGGCAAGTACTTCTGAGCCTATTACATGCCAGGCACTTCGAGAATACCATAATGGGCAAACTAAACTCCTTGCTTCCAGTGGTTTACAGCACACCAACTCAGCAAGTGTAAAGAATAAAGACGAAATCCGTTACCAACTTTTACAGCTTCTTTCTTCTGATGATGAGACTATTCAAACCAGAGCAATTAGAGATGAGATCTCTCTATGTTATGACTGAAGGAAGATGCTAAGAGTCATCAGACCACTCCTGGCTTCCATTGCTTCAGTATGTCTTTTACACCCCTAAGAAGGAAAACTAGTTACTTCCTACCAAGGGAACGCTTAAGTATTTTTATAGAAGCCTTTATGGTAAGCAGATGAAATCCCTGAATCCTTTAAACTTCATAACAAAGAGAATGCTTAAGCAGTCAGTGAGTCCTGCTGAGAAGTGAAAGGAGGTGAAAGAAGCGTCTCTGATCTTAGTCCAATATAAAACCACCATGATATATTTACAATTAATATGATGAAGGTTGGTTAAGACACAGATCAAATCCAATTCTTCCCTTGTAATGAAAGAAAGACAGTGAAACTGATTATGGAAAATACTAAAGATTATGCGTAGTATGTAAAAAAAAGATATGACTAATATTTTAAGTGAAATAAGGTGAAAGGGACTAAGAAGTACAAACTGCCAGTTATAAAAACAGTCATGGAGCTTTAAAGTACAGCATAGGGAACATAGTCAACAACATTGTCAGATGGGTATAGATTTATGGGGGTGATCACTTCGTAAGGTATATAAATGTCTGAAACTAATATAATGTTGTATGTTTAATATAAGTAAAAAAAAATTAAAAAATACTGAGGAATATGCACGATATGTAAAAAAATGTGATTTCTATATTTCAAGTAGTATGGTAAAATCATGAACTCCTTCAGCATGATACACATATTAAAACTACACAAATATTTAAATTTAAAAAAACTACAACTTAAGTTTGAGATATCTAATTAAAACTTTAAATAAGATTTACTTTATTTTTAAAATATACCGCAGGGTTTTAAAAAACATACCTATAGAATAACGCATTTTTCTGTTTATTTATTTTAAATGGTTACATTTTACTATGTCTTAAATATCTATCAGTTTAAAACAGAATATTCACATTACTTGGTCAAAATGATAAATGACAATTCTGACAAAAATGGAAGCTTAGCTTCAGAAAATTTTAAATTGTTTTTACTTTTTCCTCCTGACAGTTGTCTATAACAAAAAGGAAAATACATTTAAAAGTTGGCCTTCTTTGAGAAACTATGCAAGTTAAGGAAACTAATAAAGATGAACTATTTGACTATTAAGTCAATCATTATTTTTAAATTCCAAGCTGCCTGCTTTCTACATCAATACTGAGAGAAGCTCATTGCCTAATATTTAACTACAATCATATGGAATATGTTCTAAGAAATGTGCCGTTAGGCAATTTTGTCATTGTACGGACATCGTAGAGTGCATTTACACAAACCTAGATGGAACAGCTTACGAATCACCTAGCTTGTTTGCTCCCGGGCTACAAACCTGTACAGCAGGTTATTGTACAAAGCAACACGAGATTAAATCAGACACAAGAGGAAATGATGCAATCAAGAGGGGCAGCAAACGCAAGAGATGTGTGAGGCTGCTGCTTCTGTAATGTAGCACACTGTTTTACAGTTTAAGCAAAAAACCCACAGGGCCAAAATGACATCACTCACGCTAAAAGCCCATGACACCAAACTTAGATTTAATACCAGATCTAATTGTAGTTTCCACCTCTCCCAGAAATGGAATCAATAATCGACCAGTAAGGTAACCTGTCACTACTCTTCGTTTCTTCATAGAAAGAAGATGCAATCCGCATGATTAAAACCCTTCAGGAAACCCTAATGACACATTTCTCTTCCCCCCAAAGAAAGGGTGTCCTGGCTCCAAAATAATCTTTCTTCTCTCTTTTTAATACATCTCTTTCCCCACCCTTCTTCCTATACAAACCCTCCATTTTGTGCTACCCTTAGTTGCTAGATGGATGCTACCCCATTCACAAATCACTTAATAAAGCCACTTCAAGCTTCAAATTCACTCAGTTGAATTTCGTTTTTTAACAGCACAGTAAGTTTGTTTACACCAGCATCACCACCTGTGAGTAATGCATTGAGCTAAAACATTACCATGGCTATGAGGTCACTAGGTGAGAGAAATGTTTCAGCTCCATTATAATCTTATGGGACCACCATTGTACATGTGGTCCATGATCCTAAACTTTGTTATGTGATGCATTACAGAATTATTAGAGTCATTTTGTATCATAATCTGCACTTGAATGAACTGATGATGACCCGCTAGCTGCTTCCATTCAAGGTAAATCTTAACCTGCCATGTGACTCACCAGAGTCTCCTTCGTTCACAAAGGATTCCAATTGTCCAAATAGCCTCTCAATAAGAACCTTTCAGAATATTTGATGTCACAGAAGAGTACTTGTTGAACTTTAGGCATATTTTAAAAGGTTAGAGGATACCAAATTTGGACTTTCTACTTACCCAACTATGATGCCTTTTATAAGCTATAGATGTCTTAACAATTGTACTCATGTTAATTATTTTATTAATATTAATTCTTTCTTTTTTGTTTTTACAAATAAATGTATTTAAAATAATTGGGAAATGCTTATATTAGAGTGGGCTTATTACATTGGTAAAACAGTAAATAGGGCTTTTGGCATAAGCCCTCCCCTGCATAAAACAGGAATAATTACAGTACCGATCCACAGAGTCGTGGTTGGGCTTATACAAATAATGCACATAAGATGCTTGACTAAGTAATGCCTGATACATGGCAAGCCTTCAATAAAAGTTAATGCTGTTATCACTGCTGTAATTCTAGAACTTGGCTGTCCAATATGGTGGATTCCTATGGCAATGGAGCACTTACCATGTGGCTAGTCAGAACTGAGATGGCATGGAAGTGTAAAATATACATGAGACTTGGAAGACATAGAATGCAAAAAAAAAAATGCACACTATCACATTAATTTTTTTATATTGATATATGCTAAAATGATAATATTTCAGATATATTATTAAATAAGATATTTTATGAAAGTTAATTTTACCAGTTTCATTTCACTTTTTAAAATGTGACAACTAGAAAATTTTAAATTACATATGTGGTTTGCATTAATTTCTATTGGGCAGTGCCATCTAGGCCAGTGGTTCTCCAATGGTCAAAACACAGATTACTGGGTCCCACCCCCAGTTTTAGGCCTAGTAAGTCTGAGGAGGGTCCTGAAATTTTACATCGCTAGCAAGTCCCCAGGTGATTCTTGATGACAGTTGGAGAACCTCTGGTCTTGAGCCTTGCTACTTAAAGAGTGGTCTGTGGACCAACATTAAAGTCATCACTTGGGATCTTATTCAGAAATGCAAAAATCTCAAACCCTACCCCTCACTTACTGAACCAGCAAGTACATTTTAACAACATCCCCACATTAAAATTTGAGAGAAACTGATATAGTTCTTTCATCCTTGGGTGCTTATGAGACTTATTAAGAGAATTCTTTTAAATATCAAGATCCTGGACCAAACTCTAGAGTTTGCTTTAAGTAATCTAGAAGAAACCCAAGCATCTGCATGTCTAAAGAGTTCCTCAGGTGATTCTAACGTAAAAGCAGGCATTGAGAGTTTGATGGGCAGAGGGGCCAGGATCCAGGGAGCAGACACGTTCCTCCTTGTGAGGGGCATCTGCTTGGGGCATTGTCGGGTGCTGGGAAGACAAAACCTGGTTAGATGGTGGAAACCAATAGCAAGGGGGGTGGGTGGGTGTTGCAACCCACAGGAGGAGCCTGGCAAGAGGCGTTCTATGCCTCCTCAGATTTGACAGAGGTCCCTAGTGCTCAAGACTGAATAAAGCAGAGCATAGCCTTGGTCTCAGAGGTACCAGAATACCAGACAGAGATTCAGGCTCCAAAAAATAAGGACTTGGTTACAAAACACTGGTGCAAGTCACAAGTGGGACCAGCTGACTGAGATTCTTAAACTCTCCATAATGACAGGGTCGGTTTCAGAGGCTCAAGCAGGAAGAATCTTTCAGAGATGAGGAGGAAAAAAAATTAGAAGTGTTGAAAGTCAGTCTGGTTATACATTTCCTTCTCTCCCTCCATAGCACACAATGAAAATTGAGACTGTTCTCAGCTAAGTATCAGTCTAATTAAAACAATATATGCTAAGGCATAGTCAGCAGAGTCCAAACTGGTCGAGAGGGTATTTATATCTCAGGAGAAGATCTTATTAACTCGACTCTCTTAATGGTAAAGAGGTCTGCTGTTATTCTTCCGCACACCTCAGCCCCACCCTTAGATAAGTGTGCACATTATTTTGAATGATCTCACCAGTTGCCAAAGGACTCCTCACTTTTTCAGGTGGCCACCAGAGCGTCGTGTGCTCCAGGTAGCTTTACAAAAATAAACTTGTCATTGTAAGAGAGAGAGTGGGTCTACGTTGGTAAAATTTAAAACTCCCAAAGTTGCATGCAGAGACCATTTGTAGCTTTACTTCTCATTTAATTGGTTGGTTGTTTTCAGAAAAATTTTAAAAATGCATAATGCTTAAGAGCAGAGAGTCTGGAGACAGTGTGTGTGAGTTTGAATCCTGGTCCTGCCACTTTTATGTAACGTTGGGTCGGTGATTTCACCCTCCTGTGCCTCTGTTTCCTTCTCTATAATAAGACATATCTTATTGGGGTATTGTGAGAATTAAAATAGTTACTCTGGCACATTGTAAATGCTGTTTTTGGTTAAATAATTAAAATATAGTAGAATACAGGTTTCCATACATGGTCAAATCAGATTTTTTCAGATATTATGATTTCAAGAGACTTTTATGTGTGTGGTTTCTTGAATACATCTATCTTAAGAGCTTCTTCGAGAGTTGTTTAATTTTTTTCCCCAGAGAACTGAATATTCTCAATTGACCCCTCATCACTTACTATTATTTGAGAGGATCTCAGGAAGGAAATGAATGTAGTTTTCCCATGAATGTTGTTTTCTAGTTACACTCCCCCCCTCCCCGAAGTCTTTTGAAAAATGAGTTGCCAACTATAAATGTTTGAAGGCTTTCATGGCCCATGTCAGTTCAGCAGCATTGTCTAATATTCCAGAACAATGTATCATTCTCTTAGATATTTTAGTGCTTAGGGAGGGGCAGCAAGACTGCCTGAAACACTGGCGTGAGTTTCAAAGCCGTTTTGAAAAGGCAGTCAGATTCTCATACTACAGAGACTATTGAAATCAGATATGCAGCTTAAAGGAATGGGTGGAGCCCCGAAGTCAGGCATGGCGGATGCACAATGAAGGCTCCATTAAGTGTAATATTATCTTTGACCCTTGCCTGCTTCAAACACACAAAACGAAGTGAAGCATATGCAACAAAAATGATGATGCTTGGTAGCATCGTGCACTTAGTGTCAGCGGGCTGCCTACAGGAACCTCAGTCGTCTGAGAGCTCAACAATGAAAAAATGCATTGAAGAGGGGAACTCAGGCCCACAGGGGATTTCAGACCCGTCATGCAGGGCTCTATGCTTGTGCCCTGAGGTGCAAGGCAGAAGACTGGGCTACATGCCTTCCTAACTCTAAGGTCTGCTTTTGCGTGGATTTATGTAAATTACATTTGGCATCCCCACCCCAATCTACATCTGCAGTTGGAATATTTTGAAAGTTGTCGAATTATATGTCCAATAATTTCTAATACCTGGTTATTGATTTGAAGCAAATAAATTTTAGGAGATGATTTGTCATCCCATGTCTTATTATGCAATCTGGTACTGGATTTCACCACATAAGCTAAAAATCTTAATGAATGGTTAAAGAACTATTATCAGATGCAAGAGATTATATAGAAATAAGTTCTGAAAACCTTTGTTAAAACGCGCTTTCCTAGTTCAAACTTTGTTTTTAAACATACTGTCTGAATCCCGCATGTATGTAAAAAGTGCCTCTGCTGTTTATATAACCATGACTTAGCTTTTTTTTGAATTCTATATTCCATTGAAATTGCTCGATATGATCTAAAACCTTTATGATAAGCCTTCTTAAAGTGGCCGGTTTCAGGCTCTGCAAGACCTGGTATCTTCTACACCTCCACCCATGCCGCCCTACCTTCCTTCTGGCCCCATTTCGTCTGGCTTCTCTGTCCTCTCACTTCCCGGAATGGGCCACATCCAGTGCTGTCCCTCACACTGGCGCTGCCTCCCCTGCTCACTGGTTAATACCACACATTCTTAGCCCTCAGCTGAAGTGTCCTTTCCTCAGGAAGGGCTTCCCTGATCCAGCCAAGGTCAAGTGGGTTTTGTTTGTTTGTTTTGTTTTGTTTTGTTTTTTCCTTTTAACTCTTGAAGAATCATATTCTTCATTCCCAGGAGTGTGAAATCTAGTTGCATTTTATCTGAGAGATCGATTCATGTATTTCTCTTGCATTATCCTGTAAGCTTCTGTTTTCCCTTCACATGTATTCCCCTCACATATATTTGTGTCAGGCATAAAGTAAGTGCCTGATATGTATTTGTTGAATAAACAAAGGATTAAATAAGTTCTTCAGAAGGCATTAAGCGACACACAATGACATTTTTGTTATACATTTGTCAGAACTTGTGAAATAAGAAGTATTTCATCCTATAAAAAGCAAAACACTATGCATTTAATTAAGAGCTATTACAACCAAGAGGATTCTCTGAAATATATTCTTCTGTAGCAACATATTTGGTTTAAAGCTGTCTCAAGAGGCAAATGCGACTTATTTTCCCCTCAGAATATAATATATTCTATTGTCTTAATAATTTGCATTTATCTTCTAAAATAGATTTGAAATAAATCAAATTACCTGTACTCAGGCAGCATATCTCCAGACCTTTTTCAGAACCGTGTAATACTCTATTAGGGTGTATTAACCACTCAGCTGAGGTCCCTGATTAGGGGTGTTGAGAGAATTATATATCTGTCTGTATATAGCTAGACGGTTATGCCACTTGGATCTCTGCAAGACATATCTGATATTGTTTATCGTGTAGCTTATGAGCAGACAGACAGACAGACATGAAGAGAGACACCAACAACACTACCCAGCCTTTATCATTCCTGTGACATGAAAAGCTTTCTTGTGTCCACATTGAGTATCATTATAGTCATACGATGGATTACTGGTCACTAACAGAGAAGCTGGGAGGTCTGCGATCTTGTTCTCTGGCAGAAGGACACATGATCTCAACAGGAGAAGAAAAGAGAGATTTATGTGGCCTGAGCTGGTGGCTGCTCTTTGCCCTGTTGTCTTAGAAGAGGCTGTGTAAACTCTTCTACCCTGGGCAGAGGTATGTTTATTATAGCTTAAGAATATTTGAAGGTGTACTATTTTGTACATGTTCTTTATAAATTTGTAAAATACTTTGAAATCGCCAAGGCACCGCATGAAATACATCTCTTCTGAGGCATTCAAAAATGAACTAATTAACCCAAGAGTCCATGGCACATTTCCACCTTTGCTCTGAACACAAAAGTTAATTTTGTAAGGATACTCACACACTCAAATAATACACAAAATGTTAGAAAAGTGCCCTTGACACTCGCTGAGACAAAGGATGAGTAAAGAACAATAAAGAACTATTGACCAATATTCAAGGGTTAGAAGGAACTATAGATTTATTACATCAAGTGCACAAGAAAAACTTCTTCCTACATGAACCTGGGTTGGAAACGGGAACCTGCCGAGATTGGACACAGTAATATTTGCTGTGTTATCTGTCCTCTAATCCAGCCCTTCCTACCTCATTGTGAGACCTATTGGTGTGTCCAGAGTGGGTTACAGATGTTTCTGCAATATTGGTCCCATCAGCTATCAGGCGACCAGAGGAGACCTGGAGCAGCTGGAGCTCCTGGACCAGTCGCCCCTGTCTATTAGCAGCCCCATTTGTTTAACTCAGTGCGCCTGCAAATATTCTCACTTTTATTATGACAGATCTAGAAAAGTTTGGGAGGGAAGGCTCTAACCAGCAAGGTCAACCTACTAAAAACAGCAACAATAGCCTTAGTCACAAAAGGAAGCCCAAGAAATAAGATGGTATGAGAGAGGCATGTTGGAAATGTCAAGCAATGAGTAATGATATCTCGATTTTGCAAAAAAGAGGGGAAAATCTTTGTTCATACTCTTGGGGCTGAGCCAGGACCGTACCAGGCTCCAGTGGAAGGCGCAGGAGGGTCTAACCTGCTGCGGTAATGGCTACTTTGTGCTTAGGCAGACAAAGTGCCAGGGAACGGACCTCTGATTCAAAGCAAATGCTCACATTTTTACCTTCTAGCAGATACCTTCTTTTTCTCAGCAAGTATTTAAGGATCATTTTCCATTGAAGTTTCTCAGTGATACAATATATTTTATAATCAAGTCACTATTTCCATATTCATTACTCTTTAAAATAAGTAATAAATTATGTAACTCAGTTATGGCAGACACTGCTTTCCACCTATTGAGGACCCATTTTTGCTTTCATCGGACTATAGAATGCTGATAATATATCTATTTAAAAACTTATCTTCCCAGATTTTTTTGCAGTTTGTTCTGACTAATAAGCTAGAGGCAAGATACTTCACGTACATGATAAAAACACAGACCCTCCAGAGAAGAAGGCTACTTTGTCCTTCTCCTCTTAGCTGGTGGAAATGCAGGTATCTCCACAGGAGGCACATGCTCAGGGAGGGACGACAGAGTTGAACACACTCTGGGCTTCTCATTGTTTGAGGTAAACCAGTCTCTCCCCTGGTTAAATGGCTGTCTTAAGGTAATCTGTTCCTCGAAGCTGGAAACATACCCGGCAATCATCTGAGAACAACTTTATTGCATTGGACTGGACTGGCTGAAAGAGAACCATAGACTGTTAGGCTTTTCATTAAGATACCATGTAAAAAATAGTTTCAGAAGTTTTGAAAGAACTTCTGGACATCAACAACAAGCCCTTACAACAGTCGTGGCATCCAGTTTCAGGCCCATTATCATTTCCTAATGGAATGAAAATTGCCATGAAAAACAGCCATTATGTTTGAAGCCCTAAGAGCCACATAATTTGAATATTTTTTACTCTATTTTTGGTTCTTTTTTCCCCCTAAAACTAACATTTAATGATCAGTGATATCAAGAGAAATAAAAACATAATAATCATCTACAGGAAATACAACACAGGAACCCACTGTTTATCCTGTTCTCAGTGCACGTTGCCAGAGCATTGTTCAGGAAACTTTGAACAGGGTCACTTCAATGTACTTTACTGGGCTTTTAAAATCTAAATTGAATGGCGAAATTTGTCCTTTTTAGAAAAAACGTGATTTTGAAAAGATATTCAAGGCTAGTAATGTATTAAGTTTGAATACAAAATGACCTTTAAGATTTCTACTTATGATTTCTTAAAATGGTGCATGCTCTCAGTCATAATTGAGGCACATTTATGTTGGGTTAGGAAGCCAATAATTTTCTAGTTTATAAACAAATCAAGTGAAAGACACACATTCAAATGTGGAAATTGTTTTAAATATTCTTGTCTCATGGCTTCTGATTAAGTATCATACATTGAAAAAATGAATATAAATCATAATACATCCCATTTTATAAGCAGCAGTCATGTATAAATAGTTTGTCTAACTATCCATTTTTTCCAAGAGCATAATGATTGAGAGCAAGGTTCTGGACACCGTCTGCCACCACGGAATCTGACTCTATTGCCTCCAGTGGTATGAATATTTGAGTCTCCATGTGCTTCAGTTTTCTTATTAACAAACTAAGAATCATAACAGTACTTGACTCATGATTGTGAGGATCAAATGAGTTAATATATGAAAAGCTCTTCAACAAATGCCTGAAACGCAATAAGTACTCATAAGTGTTGGTTAAATTGTTGTGGTTATCATTATCTCATTATCTCAATGATGCACAATACATGTAGTTAGAAGCATAGTTTTTGAGAATAAATAGTCCTTAGTTAATTTTCTGGGTCTGCCCCTTTTTAGCTTATTGATTTGGGCATGATCTCTGAGTCTCAGTTCCCTCATCTGAAAAGTGGAAAGATCATTAATTACCTTACAGCATCCTTTAGAGGGCTGAGGAAGATAATGCATAGAAAACCATAGCTGGCACACAGTAATCATTAGCAATTTTCTAAAAATCAGGTAGAAGAAAGTTCTTTGAGAGTATGTTAATTGATCTTTGCAAGTAAATGTACTTTTACTTTGTTGATGGGGAAAATAAAATGGATCGGACACACCTAGATATTGAATTTTATTACCTTATGCTTTATTTCAGATAGCTCACATTCAGAGTTTTATGGGTTTTTAAAATTTTAATTTTAAACAGGAATTCATTAAATTGTCAAACAACTAGATTAAGAAAATTCCCATTTCTCTAATGACTTTGTCTATGGTTGACATGACAGCTTCATTATAACAATCAGTATTATCGTCAACTGATTTGCTGAGTAGAAGTTTGAAGAGGAAAGATATTGGCATTAAAAGGAAACATGGAAGAAGCAGAAAATTGACTTCGTAGTCCCTGTCTCATTCCCTTAGCAGGTGGGAGGAGCAGGGTTAAAATCCTTCTGATCTTTGGTCCAAACAAGTACACATTAACTTCTATCTATTGCCTACAGTTATAATGAATAATAATTGAAATATGAATATCTCTTCATTATAGCAGTGATTACCTTGCAAGGAAAAAGGCTTAGCTTCCTCAGTAGCAAGTCTTGTTTGTCATTTTGAGCAGGTTTCTTAATGTGCCTGAGCTTTGATTTTCTCATCTATAAAATGCAGACACCACCTACCTTTTGGGAAGCCTTTGAAAGGATTAAATGAAACAACCGCATAAAAATCAGTAACTCTGTCAAGCAGCTGTTGCAGAAAAGGGTTTAATATATCATTGTTACTATTGTCTTTTCTTACTAGATTGTAGGCTCCTTGAAGGCAGGACTCCCTTTAAAAACATAGGTATAACCATTTCCTAACACAGCGTCTGGCTACGAGAGCAAATTGATTGAATAAATATATCGAACGAAGGAGGGATATCCTGAATGGAGAACTAAAACAACTACAATAATGCATAGAAGAAGGCCAGACTGATTTAAGTGAAAATAGCTGAGAAAGACAGGCATTGACAAAGTGAACTGATGTTCTGAAAAACAGATGTAAGTAAAAAGTAAATAAAAGACATTTTCCTCACACCACATATTTAGAAGAAAAAGACAAGCTGTAGGGGACAGAAAAGTTGTCCTGGTGATCATTACATTACCTAAGGGGATTATAAATAGCATCTTAAATGGTGCTATTTCTATATATCATCTATATTTTCTTCTTTTGTAGAAAGATGATAATGACTTATGGTCCATGATTTCTGTTAATTTTGTCTGATTTCTTCTCTAATCCCAGGAGTTTTACATAAAGCTCAGATCTTCTGATCTCTTTCTGAGCCCCCATGGCCTCCCGCCACATTCTGTTTTCCATACTCTGAGTGTCTCCACCTTGGGGAAATATAGTTTTTAAGTTTAGATCCAGCAATGCTGATTTTAGAGGGGCAGGCCTTATGTAGTGGTCCCACCTCTGGTCCCTGCCTCCAACATTTCTAGCATATGTTGGCAGTCTGAAGACTTCCTGTGCTTCCTGTGCTTCCTACTTTTCATTTAATTTGAAATTGTAGCTGGAAGGAACATTATAAAACATACCTAATCTCCCCTTTATATTTAGAAAATTGGGGTGTGGAGGATTACTTTATAGGACAATCATTGCTGGGACAAGGGTCTTAGAAACATAGCCCCAGTGAGAGTGAAAGGACATGAACAGCATCCACAGCATATTCTAGATCTGAGATGGGATGAAAACTCCCACTGGGTGCTGTCAGTCTGTACCACGAGCACCAGTTACTTCATTTCACCACCTGCTGTTACTTTCTTTTGCTTGAGAAAAGCTTTGATAGAGACCCGCTATTCAAACCCCTGATGAACTAAATTAGAGGTTAATGCTACCCACAATAGTAGACTCATTTAAGTATCAGGTGATGGCTTCAACTGCAACAAAAAGGTTTTTAGGGAGAAAAGAAAATAGACATGAACAGTAGAAAAGATGAGATTGACAATAATTTTAGTGAGAGGGAATTGAGTAAGGGAAAGAATACACTATATTCTGAAGAGAAAATAAGCAAAATTTGGAGTTTCAAAGTTCAATATTAGGTACATTTTAAATGAGTCATAGCCAGAAACTTGAGTAAAATAAAGTGATCTTGGAATCAGTCAATTATCAAAGGAGAATAATACCATTAAAGATAATTAGAAAAATGGCTCAAAAAAATGAGATAATTCTCAGTGAGAAATTACTTTTATTAATGCAAGGCTTGCTTAATAAAACTATTCTATAAAATAGAAACCTGCAGCTGACTTCATTTTATAACATTATATTAGGGAGCACTTGGCAAGTTGTACAATTATACCCTGTAAAAAATCCTACCTGCAAAAACAGATAAAGAGAACAAAATTCAGGTCACCTCTAGATTTGCATATACAACGTTGGGTAAGAGAAGAAGGAATTGGAAAGATCTTAACAAATGGTGCCCATCCATCACTTGTGGCCAAACCTGAGCTATAAATTGCAGTGGCTCTACCATCGTGTAATGCGAACTCTGTTTTCGTGTTACTGATTAAGATCTATCCACTTGGCCTCTTTTTAAAAGACTTGCGCACATTCGAACAGGCCTTTGAGACTCCAAATTGAACTTGTGCACCGCATTCTATTTTGGGTAAGCACAGAGGTGCTGGAAATTTCACGTAGTAACAAACACCACAACCTACAAACTGAAGAACATGAGCTGGTGAGTACGTGACTCCGAAGTTCAGAGCACCCCGGGCTGTGGGCTCCCATCACGCTTTGGGCTGTTGGACTTACAGATCTAGATAGATCAGATTGGGTCATCTTAGTTGTGATGGTTTTATTCTTCCAATGAACATAATATTGCTCTTTTCTTTCTATTTTCACCTTTGAAAATCAGCTTAAGTTCCATTTTTAAGCTTAATTTTGTGCTGCCTTGAGAGGATTATTAGATACTTTCACTATTCATAGGAAACAGTACTGCCTTCTTTAAGTACCTCCTTAGAGAACTCATTCTCATCCATCATAGCTTATCTTATCTGGATTTGAATTAAATATAAAAGATACTCATGCAGAAATGATTCAAAATATAGTCATAATGTCAAAATATAATTTATCAAATCAGTTATAAGTTACATTTATAATTATAATTCATATGCAATTATAAATTATATTAATTATATAATATATGTAAATATAAACCTGTTTATAAATAATTAAATTTATTATATAGTAAGTTATACAAGTATAATTGATCAAATAAAGCCATAATTTTATTCTACAAACTCATCTCTACTTTTGTTTTTAAAAGGATAAATTTGCATGGTGCCTTCTGAATACATTATTTTCTTATAACAATCATTTAAGAGATATAACATTTAAATTATCTTGAAGTTTAATGCAATATTTCATTAAACTCCCTTTACCTATTAAAGAATTCTTGTAAATGGACAAGGTTAAGAACAGTTATGTAATTTTGCTGCTATTCTTGCTTCTCAACTATCTCCTCATTGCCTTAGTGCATTTGGAAGTTAGTTTTGAACTTGAAGTTTCTTCCTACACATATAAATACATATAAACTCTTGCACTGTTTTCAAATCAAAGTGAGCATTTTCTCATATTCACCATTTCTGTTTCGAGAAACAGTTTATCTACTGTGATGAAAAGGTTTATAAATGGTCTTTACTAATTTCTAAGCTGATGAAACATGGCTCTAGTTTCACAGACTTTGAGGAGATAGGAGATTTGAAGTCTTATTTCTTATTACTTATCTCCACTTACTGCTTCAGTGGCTATCTTAACTTTGTTCTGAGAGGAACTAGCATTGGCCTAAGGTATAAAACACAAAAAGGTATTAAAAACAATGAGCTAAGTAAACCAGTCCATTAACACATACTGATTATGTCCAGACACACACAAAGACACATTTAAACTGAAGCAGTCTTGATTCTCACTTACACGATAATCATTGCAGCTCTCTCTACAAGGAAAATAAGTGTATCTTTGTCATTTCATCTGTTGGATATGTGCTAATGACTTTGCCCATGTAGATAGGACTATAAATGTCAAGAATTATTACAAGATACCTGAGTAGCTGAATGACTCTAAAACTGGAATTGTTTCCACCTTAAGAGAGTGAAGAAACCTATAAAACTCACATTTTACTCCATTTATTTACACAGTCATACTTACAGATGGTCTCTTCATGAAAATGAAACTTTAATATTTTAGTTTCAAGAATGTTAACTTCCTTATTTTCGCAATAGTCCCTAGGGCTGGTAGAAAGTATTTCTCATTTTGTAGATAAAAACCCTAAACTATATTTATCACAACTCAAAATTCTCCATTCACATTTTCCTGATATAAGCCAGTTTTGTAACTCAGCATTGACTCTGTGGCTTTGAAATAGTTTTTCTCTTCCACATCACATAAATGAGAGAAAAGCTGATTTTGGTACTTGGTTATAAATAGACCATAATGTCGGTCCTCTGAAAAATTTGAACATTTAGTTGAAAACCATGAGTATGGGGGAAAGTAATAAAAGATATCAATGTGCTTTTAAGAGCATATGTGCTGCTGGCAATGATGCTTATTAAAATAGCATTTTTAAATAAACACTTTTAAAGGTTTTCCTAACTCCTGTAAAATATATATAAAGTGGAGCCACTTTAAAATAGAGTCTGAGCTGCCATATCAGAGGAGCTGCCTTGCATGACTTATGCTTCAAACCCTTGGAATGTGAAAACAGGGAGAAATAGCTGGGCCTACAGTAACCTTGTGTCCCAAAGAACTGTTTGCAAAGATAACAAGAAAGCAGATATTCTCAGTACCGAACTGATGACTATGGGACTGAAAATTAAAAACACTGTTTACAATTAGCATCACTTTGCTAATTTATCTGCACCAATAGAAATACCTTCCTTCTACTGATGTAATTATTTTCCTTCCTTTTCTCGTAAATTTCCCTTGCCTTTGTCTCCTAATTGCAACACTATTTGATTTGGATTTCTATCTGAATAGGTGATTCTTGAATAGTTATTCTTTTTGCTCTCAAATGAATGCTTGTTGACTCACTTTAAAAGGCCTTTTATTTTTAAGTTAACAGTACTAATTCTGAAAAGTATGCTAATTTTTTAAAACAACTTAAAAACCATATCTGTTTAAATTAGAAGAAGTATACTTTTGCCACATGCCACATTTTATTATCATCTTATGGTATGCATAAATTCACCACCCACATAGAAACAAAACAGGGGAAATATATTTATAAATACAATAACTGTTTAAGAAAAAAATGTTTCCACATTTCATATGATCATATGTTTTGTTTATGCAGGCTGATATATTTATGAATTGGGAAATTTGGCCTCATATACAAAGTATAAATTGACCTTGAGAGTAAAAGCTCCATGATGGCAAGAATTTCTGTTTTGTTCATACAGTTTTGTGTCTAACTCACAGTAAAAGTTTACCTTATGCTGAGGAAAGGTCAATGATGGACTAATGCATGAACAAAGTCAGGCAAGGTAGTATATGGCCTACCTTGCTTTGGGGATGAACTTTTGAAAAAATTTTAAAATTTTCTTATTTAAATGCCTTGAGTGACCTATTTCATGTAGTGCGGTAGGATTTACCAATGAAATGGAATTTAATATAAACATCAGTGCTCATACTTTTACCTATCGTACTAGGTACTCTTCTACAAATATGAGGAAAATAAGATTGTTTTTCCCCAAAATGCATGTCTCAGAGTGGCCACTTTCTTTTTTAGATCTGAGTGCTATAGTTAACAAAGGGAACTTGTTCAGCATGTACATAGCCACAAGACTTGTAATTCTTTTCGAACTCCAGTTGAACTGTATTTGGTTCCAAAGTAGAACTAATCATTCTTAATCCGGAGGTAAAACCATTACTGCCAGTAAACAGGCCCACTGACTCTCAGCACAAAAAGTCAAGTTGGCAGGGATCAGTTTTCCAGAGATACATCTTCCAAATAATCTCCCAAATTAAAGTGGAGGCAAAGTAGAACAGTAAAAAGGAATTGATAAAATATTTACTTCCAAGACTTTTGTTTGTTTTGTTTTTAATTTCTATAGCCTAGCATTACAACATCATAATTGGATGTCTAAATAGGACTGGTGCCACACAAATGTCTTTTGGTTCTCACCTACATTCACCTTATTTTGAAATTTTCACAACTTTAAGGAGATTTAGAAAATATAGAAGAGCAAAAAGAAGAAAAAATCATCCACAGTCTCGTCACAAAGAAATAATCGTTATTGACCATCTAAATTGCTTGTTTTCTCTCTATCTCTTTTAAATATTGTGCTATTTCTGGTCTTTGAGTATAAAGAAACTTGGAGTACTCTTTTAAATAAATGTTTCCATAGAGCCCCAAAGAAAACTATAGAGAGAATGACAAAATGAGAATGACAACAATTTCTTTTAGCTGACCTGAAGTTCCCACAAGTAGGCAGTCTAGAAAAATGTGAGTGCAGTGTTTGGAATCTGGCTGACCCAAGTTGAATCCTACCTTCCTCACTTGTGCGAGCCTATGCAAGCTATTTAACTTCTCAGTGACTGTTTCCTCTTCTGTAAAATGAGAATAATACCCTCATCAGAGTGTTTTTGTGAATAGTCAATGAGAGGTATTTGAAGAATTTGGCAAGCTGCCTGACACAGTATGCATTCAATGAATTGTAGCTATTATTATTATTTATAAGAATACTTACTGTTATTTTACATTCCTAACTAACCTTGTGGATTACAAAACTCAATACCACATGACATGAAGATTAATTTTTAGATCAGCCCAAGAAAAACACAATTAAGAAAGCAAATCTATTGGAAAAGATCATACAATGCATTCTTAAGCAAGTACTTTAGGATTGTAGGGTTAATTAAAAATTGTTTCTATTAGTATAGTTAAGGGCAGGATGGCTATTCTTTGCAGTGAGAATCTTTAAAAATAGTGATCTTCCCCATACTATCCTAATGCTGCGTTGCAGTTAACACTCTGCATAATTTATGACCCAAAGATTAGTTTGCCTTTGTCTGATATAATTCAGTCAAGACCAGAGATACAGAAGTGTGTTGTTAGACATTTAGAAGCTGCTTTGAGTTTTAGGTTAAACATCAGGGTTCAGAACTACGTGATCATCAAAAGCCTTCTGGTTTTATATTGAGAAGTTTTAAATGTAATTAGTTATCTATTATGGAAATTAATTTTTATTTTATGTAGTTTTTGCTCTGGGCCAAGTCAAGCTTTATTTGTCACGACCTCTGGAAGATCCCAATTTCTCTTTCATCCCAAGAGATTTGTATTAACAGCACAGATGTTGTTTATTGACAGCCAGTTATGTGTTAGGCAATGTCATGTGAACTTTGCATGAATTATATGTCATACAATAGAACTAATGGCCCTTCCTTTGATATGGGCACACCATCCTTATTTTTCAGGTACCAAATTTGTGGTTGAAAGATGTTAAGTCACATGCCCATGAAGGCCAGGTTCATGCTGGACCTCACCCTACAGGCTGACAGGCTCTTACCCTGCTTGTTCCTTCCTTTCCTGAAAAATCAGAGGGACTTTCATGCAGAATTGGAGGAACCTATCTTTGACAAGGCATATACAAAGGGAAAATCAATGATAGGGTTTCAAAATGTTAAGTACTTAATTCAGACTTTCTTTTTCAAAAAAAAAAAACAACAACAAACAACTCTTATTTACTGACTTTTAAAACTAAACAACCGAGGACAAACAACATAGAAATGTTTACTAAATACAATCAATGGCACTTCCAACTATAATTTGGATTTTTATGATAATCACATAAAGAGATGACATTAGGCTGGGGAGATAGGTCAGGGAAAAGAGAATGGAGAGACAGGTAGAGGAGGAGGAAAGATAAAAGTAGACCAGGACAAGAAGCTGTGGGAGCATATTAACCTTTAGGAATGTCTGGGGCCATAATAGTGCTGGATGCTATTCAGTGAGGCAAATCTCTACTTTCATATATAAGGTACTACAAGGAAAGTCTGAAATTCATCATTAGATTCATATTTTTAAGGCAGTGACAGTTCTATTCACAGAAAGCCATAAATATAAAAATCCAAGTAATGTGTCTTCAGACGTTATTCTGAAACTAGAGCTTCAGAAGCCCAGCCCAGCCCAGACTCTAGCTATTCTGCTAACAGGAGGGAATTCCAGATCATTCTCTTGGTCTAGAGCTCCTTTCCTCAACCTCTGAGACTGCTCAATCTTTTGACTTCCATGTTATTATGATGCTTTCTTACCATGGGAAAGGTGGAAGGGAGAGAGTTTTCTAAATGGTAGAAAGATAATGAGGAGTTGCCAGATCCCTAACAGGTTGGGGACTCTGTGGGCCCCTCAACATGATGCAGGCATCAGGATGGTGATGTTCTGGCATAAGTGAGGTCCTGCCTATGGGGAGCGAGTGGGAGGGAGTAGTTGGATCCATGCATCCTAAGCACTCTAGCTTGAGGAGAAGCTACTTTTCCAACTACCAGGAAAAGTGGCTGCCAGTAATGATAATAATACCTCACAGTAGCTCAAACTCATTAATTGTTTTATTAAACACGAGTTAGATTCACAAAAGGCAAGAGTGTTCGCATAATGTGTAAAAGGCAAGTTATGTTCAGGGTGGCTTCATGGGCCTATGACTTCGTCATTTGTTCTTGATTCTGCACTTGGAAGGGCCAGGTACTGGGTTTAATACTCTGTGGTTGTCATCTTGAAATTATTAATAATTTTTTAATAAAGGGTATTGCATTTTCATCTCACACTGGGCTCTACATATTGTATAGAAGTTCCTTGTTGTATAAAAGTTCAACAACCACAGATAGTCAAAGTCTCCCAAAATTTCTGAGACTCCAATCTCACATCTGACATCCTGAAAAGACAGATCAACATGTGCAGTTACACAATTCCTTCCTCTCACCTGCCACTGCACAAGCTCTCTTTATCCCCCAGCTCCTCTCTGCATAAGCTTTCTTTACACCATCACAGAAGGCTTTTACTCTGGTCACTCTGAAATAGACGTATGCATAGGCTCTTAAGGTCTATTATAGTGCCACCAGCCACAGGTGGCTTTTGAGCACTTGAAATGTGGCTAGCTTGAACTGAGATGTTGTAACTGTAAAATAAACACCACACACACACACACACACACACACACACACACACACACACACACACACACATACTGTGAAATATGTCATTACTATTTGTATGTTGATTACTTATTGAAATCATAATATTTTAGATATACTGGTTATATAAACTACATTTAAAAAATTTATGTCAACTCTTTTACCTTTTTTAATATGGCTAATAGAAAATTTAAAGTTATATATGTGGCTTGAATTTTCAGCTTAAATTATATTTCTTTTGTTCTAGATCTCTTTTTTATAAAACCATGTTTTGAACTATTCCATCTAGATGTCCCACTTATATCTCCACCTCAAAAAAAATCTCAAACCAATTCACTATCTTTTTCCTCAAACATACTTTTTCCATATCTTATATTCTCAAGTCATAAACTTGGTAATCAAATTATACCTTTGCTCCCACCCCCAAAATGGATACTAAATACTGTTGATTCTATCTCTATAATTTCTCTTGAATTGAGTAATTTCTCTCCAAACCTACTGTCCTGTCCTAGCTTATGCTTTCAACATTTCTTCCTGTAATGTACATTATTCTCCTCTGTGAAATCCTTGTATTTAGTCTCATCCCACCTCAGTCGTGCTCTAACCCAGCATAGATGTTTTGCAAGGGAAATCTTCTTATTTCGCTTTCCTGTTTGAACTCTTTCAATGCTTTCTCATCTGAGGGTGACACAATTACTCTCACTGGCTTGATCTGCTAATCCAATTTTACTTTCTATCTCTCCATATCAGCACCTTGCATTCCAATCATACCTAACGACTCTGTCTTTAGCACATGTTCTTCTTGCTTCTGTGCTTTAGCACATGCTGTTCCCCAGTCATGGTGAGCTCAGCACATTCCAACACAAACACCCACATATTCTTTAGCCCCTAAACATTTCCTCAGTGATGCCTTTGGAGCTCCTCCACAAGCCTTGTGCAAGTCAAACATCTTTAATTAATGCAACACCACACTGAATTAGAACCTATTTTTAATTCTGTTTGGCTATCACTGTTTTAGATACGATCCAAATACTTGGGAGAATGACTGACACATAGTAATCTTGGCCGAATAATAAATCTCTCCCTTTTTTTCTCCCTGACCTGCTACATTAGTTTATGTCTGTTTTTACTCTCACCTAAGATACTGAAACTGTCTTTCTGTAACCATTTCTTGCTATCTTCATTTAGTTCGATATACTATTACCAGTTATATCATTTTTATACACAAATGCAAGCATTAGCTTTCCCCATTTAAAGAAACTCCAATGGTTCCTTTTCTTGTAAAGTATGAATCCAAACTACTTAGTATGAGCTCAGTCCTGATGCTGATATAAAAATAGGTGTGGCTACCATTCCTTCTGTGTTTCTGATGTACCAAGTGCTATGCCAATTATTTATGAATATCTCATTTAATCTGAATGATAATCCTTGGAGGTGAGTGCTACAATCTCTGCTCTGTGGGTAGCGAAATAGAGGTCTAGAAAGGCCGAGGGACTAGTTCCTACATACTCACTTAGCAATCACAGAGCTATCAGATAAAATTAGAAAGAATATGACCTATTCTAATTTATATTTATATTTTATATATATAAACATACCAACAGTTAACACAACAATCTTCAAAAGTTAGGAAAAAGGAAAGTTAGAGAGCACATCTGTTTATGGTCAAACCCAACTAGTGGAATGAGTGACTCCAAGAACTAGCCCACATGGCTGCCATATTTCTGTTAGGCAAATATAGTTTGAGGATAGTCTTAGAATCATTTGTCACCTGGTATTATAGTTGCCAAATGAAATTCTGATTTTATTTCCCAAAAGAACACACTTGCCAATAATAATCAGGCCTTTTGGGAAGTGACATTTCTCAATGTCAATCAGCAAGGGGCGGGTCTGTTTTGTTAGCTAGATAAAACACTTTCATTCTCTGAGATGCCCTAGATAGAGTGCATACAAATCTCTCAAAAATACTTTACTTTTGGTTGGAATCCAGATCAATACCTTTTCTAATTTCTACTGAATTTAAAAACTCTTTTGGTTGAATAACCCCATCCAGTAACACATACTTGGAAGACCACGGTTCTTCTACATCCTAGTTGTTACTCCTGTCCTCCCACTTCTCAGGTTTTATTGGTACCATGCAAAAACCCATCATCTCCTCTCAGAGGCTGGGCTAGAAGTGGATACAATAAAATGATTGAGGAGTCTGGGAACAAGGCAATTCATGAATGAAACATTCCCCGGGAAACTTAATTTTACGATGATAATCTTTTAGTTCTTGACAGTTACAAAGTTAAATTGCAGTGCCAAAAAAATTAAACCAGAGTTTTCAGGGCATGGTTTCTCAATTTATTTCAAAGGAAGCAAAGTTTAGGGTTCAAAACGATTATGATGTGTTTATACTACACAATATAGATCAAGTTAAATTACTTTACCAGATAATTGTCGATCTGAGGCACTGAAAGGGCATTGGAGACACTGGACCAAAAGGAAGATGATTTTCAAGCTAAACTAGGTCATTTATGACTGTTATTGTCATTTGATTTTATTTCAAAAAGAAGAGTAATGGAACTCCTCCCTGTTACCGATAAATCTAAAATTTAATTTAAAATATATTAAAAACACTTTGTACACTTCAGAAGGAAGTTTTTTTTAAAGTTTGAGAAAAAGTTGTATTAATTATATAAAGCAATCAGTTATATTAGTCTTACAAAATTAAATCTATAATAGAAAGGAATTTAGTGATATAATCAGATATCAGACCACATATCATATAAAAAGTTATGTTTCTAAACAAGGTCAGTGTCAAAGAATTCAGGAAATATTACCAGTCATCTGAGTTAGCAACCTAAGAAGGTTCTTTTTCCAAAACAGGTATATTTTCAATAAATAAATAGTAGTTTTTCTGGTGGAGGAGATAACTATGCTTTTTTGCATTTTTATTACTTTCTTGATTGTCAGTGATAACTAACATACAGTTATTAGTTTTTCAGGAGATTAAATTCTAGGGGAAAAGTCTATAGTGGTTGAAATGAGCCAGAACAGACCAAAAGGTTGTGTCATGATTTCCTCTGTTGAGGAAGTCTAATAATTTTAGAAGGATTACTCTGATATTCAGCTTACTTAGTGTTTTACTGAAAAGTATACTAACCCAAAACAAACAAAAAACTATGACAAAGCAAACAAACATTTAAGGATGTGAGGACTGTATTAATTTTTTCATGATGGTTACGTGGAATCATATACAGTTTATATCACTTTGACTCCATCTCTTTTCCATGGTGTAAATTTTATTTGTCGGTATTTGATACAACTACTTGGGCTAATTGTCCAGCCATTGCTCATTTACTCTTGGCTATACCTATGACAAGATGATAGGGGTAAAAACAGAAATAAAACACTATTGCTCTTTCATGGAATTCACTTTCATATAAAAGGTTAGACACATAGGAAAACTTCATTAAAATAAGATAAAAATAATATAATATACAAATGATATGAGAGCATCTAAGATGGAGAAACTAAATG
>PVKZ01004979.1:0-64508 GCA_004027375.1 Macroglossus sobrinus | reverse complement strand
CCAAAGGGGCGGTTCTCATTCCATTTGCTTAAAATGGTGTCTCCTGGGCTGGTCCTTGACCAGCTCATTCATACGATCAAGGATGAGGCCTGGAAAATGGCAGTTTTAACAAACGGCCCCGTGGATTCTGACGTCGAGGGAAACCAACACACACCCCCGCCTGCACCACGGGACCCCCAAACCTGTCAGCAGACTTCCCACATTCCCTACAAGTGACAACTGATGACCTACGAGGGCCCTCTGAAATGTAACCTCCATGAGATTAGGAAGGTAGACAAAACAAAATAAAAACAGCAGCAGCAACAGTCACACGATAAACTTGAGAACATGCGTGATTTGAAATGCATTAGAGTGCCACGTTTAAAAAATCAGGCTGTGGGTTTAAAATGGCCTGGGTTCACATCCAATGTCATTTCCTAGCTCTGTGACTCTGACAAATTACTAACCTTCTCTAAGCCCCAACTGCTTCGTGGGCATGACACTCAATTCACAGAGAAATTGTGTGAACTAACCTGAAATTATAAAGAATAAAGAGTAGCGGTAAGAAAGAATGGACGCATCTGACATGTTTTCAGCTAAAAATACAAATGATCAAAGTGAAACAAAATCATGTTTTTACTTCAAAATATAAACAGTTTGCTATGGATTCTAACACATTTTTCTATGTATATATAGTTACCTATCCACAAATGTAAATACGCCTTAATAGCATAATATTATATATGGTATGACTACACCATAAATTAACATTCTTCCATGAATAGTTAATTGTTTTATTTATCCATTTTTCTTTAAAAATCAAGAGGAATAAGAAGCATCTATCAAAAACATATCAGGTTAAAATCTAAAGAACATTTACTGACTTGGTGGTCAGAAAAAAAACATTTCCCCCATATTTTATAAAGAAAGACAAAAAATAATTTCTAATTAATTTTCGTTCACAATTTCGTTTGGCAGATAATATAGAACAATTATATATGAGGAAATAAGCAAAACTGCACGACAATTATCTAATACCGATTGAAGTCATGCAAATTCGATTCCATTTCATTAAATGTCAACTGTGTAATGTTTTTCAATGTGCTGATTATATTGGCCTTCAAGGCATCCCCAAAAAAAAAAAAAGTTTACAGTTTGGCATACTTATCCACTTAGTCAACATTTTGTAATTATCTCAAATGCAAAAATGGATAAAAAAATTTTCAGAAAATTAAATATATTTAGAACAGAAAAGTTCTTGACCTTGATTAGGATAATAAAACCTACATTTTTTTAATACTTACTAAGTCTTATTAACTCAGTTACTTCACAAAACAATCCTCGAGGCAGGACTTTTATGATCCCCGAGGGGCGGTGGGGAGCAGGACCTTAGAAACCGTGACTCTACGTGAAACAACAGTGAGTGAAACCAACTTTACAACGGGCTGATCGGTATAAACAGACGGTGTAGTTCCGGTCACAAAACCATCGCCAGAATTCTACGTAAAGAAGAAGACGCTGGATGGCAGACGCTGAAATCAACGTGGGCTACACATGCCTTTAAGAAAGATGAGTAAAACTGCTTACTGCAGTTGAGAGTCACAGGTGGCCAGAGCCCATCCAGCAGCTCAGGGCGCCAGGCAGGGACCCCCCTGGACCGGACACCCCTCCATCCCAGGGTCGCGGGTGCCCAGCACGTCTTTGGGGTGTGCGAGGACACCAGAGTCCCCAGAGAGAAGCCACACAGACGCAGGGAGAATGTGTAAATGCCACACGGTAGACCCAGCTGAAAATACATATATACGTATTTTCTCATCGCCGTCGTAACGAGACCATGCTGGACAAACCAACCTTGTGCCAGCTCCTCCTCTCATTCCACGTGGTGAATCAGAGATCGGAAGTCGCATCCTTCTATCTCTAAAGCTCCTCTCTTACCCAATATCCTCTGTAGCATCTAATGACGACTTTAATGACCGGCTGAAAAACTGAAGAGTTTTTATGACATTCAATTGCATTAAAATATCTATAGTTACAAAAGTCCTGCAAGCAACCAATCAATTCTCTGAATCAGCAGAGTTATGAAAGCCGAGTTCTCTCCTTCTTGGCACACGAGAAGCTGCAGTATCAATCCCATTAGCACGCTGCTAAAAGCGAGGTCAAATGATTTCCAACCATTTTCCTGAAAGAGTCAGGATCCTTACGAACTCGAAGAACGAGTTAGTACAGGCTCCTAATGGTGTAATTATTCCCCATCAAAAACAGGTACACAATACCATAAAAATAAAAATACAAAATATATAATTACTGCCTTGTTTTGCACTAGCTCTTTCCATACTTATGCATATTTAATTAAAATGATATTTATCTAAAGGCTAATGAGACTATTCTGTATCCTATTGACTGAAAGACTAATTGAGAGTAGAATACGAGCTGTTTATTAACTGAAAAACGAGAGATGTGGCATCTGTGCACAATAAGAGGAGACCAGAATTAAAAATACAACCTTACGGTAAGAAAGTCCTACTGAGATAAGGAAGACCGTGTACAATGTCAGCTTCCCACCCAAACTGATGGGTAAATGAAAATTCATATTCCAGTCCACAGACTTATCTAATGAGAGAATATAAATAATGTATCCATCTTTCTGGACTACAGTTGTTACAGGTAGTTAAATGCAAATCATTTTTAAAATTGCAAGATAGGTCGTGATGCTTACACATTAAGAAAATTTTAGAACACCGCACCTTAAAATGACCTCACGCTAGGCTGTTCTGCCTCGGAAAAAAAACGTTGTTGGTATTTCACTGAGCCAAATAATAGTTTCCTTATCATGTGACTCTACTGCATAGAAACTGTGCGGAAAGACAAGTGCAAAGGCCATTTTCTTAACTAACGATAATATTAACAACAACAATACATATCGGAAAGCTTTCACCTTTGAGAACAAAACATCCCGCAGATGTCAAAATGGCACATAGTGTCCGACTCCGAATGACAAAATTGTTAAACGTGTTTCACGTGTTTATTTGCTCATCAAATAAACAGCAACGCATTTTGAGATGAAGAAAAATAGCAAGTCAGTTCGAGTCTGGAATTTTTAGATAAAATAACATTCATCAACAACTTTCTAAACGACACTCAATTTTTTCTAACATAAATGACAGGATTCGTACTTCCACATGAGTTTAGGTAAAAAAAAAATAAAATTATCTATATTGCAAGTGGCAACTGTTCCTCACAGATAATTTGGTATTATGAATGATTTAAATAAAAATCAAAAGTAATCACCAGAAGGTAGTAAAAACAGCCCCATCGAAAACTTTTCTGTGTGTGTTACTCAATATAAATCAACACGAAAGAATTAAATCATGGCTAATTTATTTGCCAAAAAAAAAGTAATATTTTATTATTGCACCTAAATAATTTGAAGGACTTCATAATAACATGTCTTTTTTGCTATCACTTATTCAATGGCATATTTATCAGTTGTCACATCAAGGCCCTGCCAAGAGAGATTGTTAAACAGTGATGAAGAATGAGATTGCACTTAATATCTCCAAAGAATTGGATTCGTTCATTATGTGTTTATTGACTGCTAGACCATGCTCCAGCCAGATAAGGACCTTTTGTCAAAATAAGGGCAGTGTAGTCACACGGGCCACCTCACACGGGCTGACAGCGACACTCAGAACATGATGACAGCAAAACTACTGCCTAAGCGGAAGTAAAGGAACAAGCTGTTTTCATTTTTCTTTAAATTTTAGTGACTTGTCATTTAACGTCCTGAGTTAATACACGGCTATTAAAAGGCAGTCCTTATTATCGATACTTTAGTCACAGCTACTCCCCGAGCTCTCTCAACATACGCGCCAGAGTAAGGCGACATGGAAAACACCCAATTAGCTTTTCCTCAACCGAGTTAGCGTGCCCGGCTCATGAATAGTTTGGCAACAAATATATTCAGTCTTGAGCATGTGAGAGGAAAAAGTATCCCTTTAATTAGCAGGAAAAACTAGTCTAGAAATGAGCCATCTGGCTTATCTGCGAGACACTCGGAGACTGTTATCATGTCATCAGAATTTTATTTTTAAATGATCAAGTAGAAATTGCTGACCTCAGAGTACAAACTCGACTCGGCCCAAAAAGGAACAGAACCTGCTTCTCGAAAGTGCGTGAGTCGATTCTAAGTCCAAATCATCAGGTGGTTGTCGCCGCTATTAAGAAGCAGTCTTTATTATCAGTCCCTTTAGTCACAGCCCCGTTTGGCCTGGGGTTAGGGGAACTCTGATCCCCTGGGCTGGAAGGACGATCCAGACAAGGGAAATGAGGCAGTCGGTGGGACTAAGGCTGGAAAGTTGGCCAGCAGCTGGGGTTGTCCCCCTGCACGTCAGAAGGAATATTTCCACACATATTTTTAGATGGGCGAAGGTGAGTTAGAAAGTACACAGACAGCGCTTCATAAAGACCAAATCCTTAACTTGATGATAAATAATGGCAAAGCCCTTGGGTGCGTCTCAGCACCCAAGCAGCACCCAGCACTTCCACCGCACGCCTGAGGACATGAGGTCTCAGATAAACTGGGCGAGCCCTGTTAGGTAGGCCTCACTCATCAACGAATATTAAGTAAACACCTTTTATCCACCTTGCCCTGGGACCGAGGCGGCCCTGCCTTTGTGGAGCTTTTCCTTATGGGGAGACAGGTAATAAAACAAAGTGAAGAAATAAAATGCAGAACATATCAAGTGTTGGTGACGGGATAATCAGACGGGGTGGGCGGGAGGAAGGGGTTTCGAATAAGACGGCCAAAGAAGGCCTCGATGGCAAGGTGACATTTAAGCAGAGACCTGAACAGGGAGGAAGAGAACCAAGGGGTCAGTGTCCCGATCGGAGCTGTAACTCAAATCTTAGATGTTTGCCATTTATGCTCTGTCCAATGCAGCCGTTTGCATGTAAAAGAGGACAATGCTGACATTCAGGAGAGTGGCAGGGGAGGCGGAGCCTTGTACCAGGCATTTCAGGCACGTTAGAAAAGTCACTCAAACAATCCTGAGCGGGGCGCAGGGCGTCACCCCCGGCCTGAGTGGACCCTGAGCGAACACCAGACTCTCCGAAAAGACGCCCGGGGCCCATCTGCAAACCCAGCATCAGCGGCCCGTCCCCCGACGGTAAAACGATCACGCGGTCACGCGAGAAGCTTGAGCCTCCCCACGGAGTTTTTCAAAGCGCATGTCCTGAGTGGCGTGTAGCGGCTTCTATCACACAAGCCACCCCGCTCCACTCTCTGAGTCACCCGGCCGTCTCGGGACGGAAGACGAGCCCCGGTGAGAAGCGCTTACCGGAGGAAGGACACGCACACGCGTCCGGTCCCACGCCCAGATCAGTGTCTCCGTCTACGACACGCGTTACGTGCTGCGGGGGAAGCATCCACACAGTTCAATTATTTCCACCCCCCGCCGATCGGAAGATGGGGCGCAGAAAGGTGGGGCGGAGGAGGAGGCTCCAGCGAGCAGCGGTGCCCCATGATCACTGAGTCACCTGACGTCACCATCTCCGCACTTTTGCTACACAAATGACACCTCCATGAGACCTGCCTGCCTTTTCCGTCACCTGGTTTGCTCCAGGCCTGAACATCGCTTCTCTCTTGAAACCCACACACTCATTCGCTCAGCAAACAGTGAGCTGCATCTCTCCAAGGGACCAAGTACCCTGATTGGGTCACCCTTTAAAAATGACGTGTGCGTGAATGCACGTGCATAATTCCTGAGCACGTCAACTATTTAAACTCAAGTGTGAACACATGTGTGTTCGTGTATGAGTTTGTATCTGAGAGAGAGGGGGGCAGAAAGAAGGGGAAATGAGATAAGAAGCCACTCAAGTTGCATTAGACAAGGACAGGAGACACAAAAGACTCATGAGAAAAAGAAAATATGTTTAAAGGAAAAGAACGAAGCGAGTCTTCACTCGCCTATCTCCCCCACACAATCATTCACGGCCCTTCGACGGGTCTGCCCACATCCTGGTGCTTTCTGTGACTTACAAGAGATTCACAATCAAGGCCTACCTCTGAAGCTATTGGCAAAAATAACTCTGTAAACTTTTAGCTGACAAGTAATTATATTTTATCCTTCAAAAGAAAATTAGGCATACGGCAACCACAGAAAAAAAAAAGAAAACGAATCCTCCAGACTCAAAAAAAAAAGCAGAAAAGAAAAGACTTAACCAAGTAACACCTTAAGTTTGTCTTAGCATCCATTCATTTTAAATTCGACTTTGCTTTTTATACCACAAAGCACTTATTCAGAAATAACAGAATCCCTACATCCATATGTTGTCCTGCAAAAAGGAAAAAATAAAATAAAATAAAAATCTCTGTCATTCGTAGTTCTTGCTCAAACACCATGGAATAAAAGAACTGTTTTCAGAAATGATGAGGTTCCCGCTGAGAACAGTTACCCACAGGACCGCAGGCTCCTTCGTGACATAAAGCACCGAGCACTCAGAGGACATGTACGGACGCGATGGCTCAGAAAAAAGCCTTTTGCCTCCGGCTCATTTCCTCTGACCACCAGCCTCCATTCTAAACGACAGCCCCTCGGAGCTGCAGAGACTTTCGCAGGAGCTTTGAAACGACGTGTCCGTGGCACCGTCACAGAAAAAGAACACTCTGTCGCTTGACAATAAAAAGCACGACAGGACCGGGCTCCATAACTGTCCTCATTACTGCGAAGCAATACACAAGGCTCAAAACAAAAATGGTTTTGGCGAATAGCTACCGCGTAGTGAGCTGCCGAGAAATCAATCCCAGAGAAACCGAGGAAGGAGCTGCCTGCACGCTGGAGATGGCTCCTGATCCGGAATCCTATCTTTAATATCCACAACGCCCGGCACACATCCCCGCGCTATTCTTATCGCCTGAAATAGGATCCCAAGCTAAGCACGAAAATCCTGTCATTCAAACCGTAGGACGGTCATTTTTTAAAAAACGAAAACACTAGAGAATTCCGTTTTAACGTAGTAATTTCTCATTGTATAGGATCCATGCCCACTGCTGCCTGCTCGGCAGAAACACTTCCAGTCCCAACGGCACTGTCCACCCTGAGGAGGTGATGACGGAGCTGGGGACCGGGAGGGGTGCCAGGCCCCTCCCCATGTGAGGCCGAGGCAATGGCAAGGCCAAGAGCGAGTCCTCACCGAGTGGGTGCGAGCTGGCGGGCCGAGCGAAGGCGGTGGCCCTCGTCCAGCAGCGTGGGGACACCCACAGGGGATACACAAACAAGGGGACAGGGGAAGGATAACAGGAGCTGGGGTTTTCCGTGCTGAAAAGGGAACTGCAGGCATAGTGTGGGGGATGGACGACCGTGGCCTGCTGCTTGGGGCTGGAAGTGGACACGTCCGTGGGAACGTATTACACAGAAAGATCGATCGATAGGCAGATACATACATGCACACCAATCGTGAGTGTGTGCGGTGTACACGTATGTACACACGAGCCCGTATTTCCCAGATTTATTCACTACAAAGACCGAGAAGCAAAGCCATCCCAAGAGCAAGGAGCATCTCAGGGCTCCAGACCTTACTCTCTAAATGTCCTTCTCCTCCAAAAGGAACCAGATGTCCCCGGGAGCTCCAAGCCCGGGGCAGAAGCTTGTCCAATAAGCCTGGACCAGCGTTCAGCATGACGAACTAGAACAGCATCGCTTCTGTGGCAATTCTGCCCAAAACACACCATCCGAACCTCTGCACAGGGAAACATCGGACACCCCCAGAGAGAGAAGCATCGTCCAGCCATAGTCCTCAAAAACACCCGGATCACGAAAGACAAGGCAAAAACTACGACTGATGACCTGAGAGCCGGGTGAACTGAGCAAAGCCACCACCCTGGATTCTGGGCCTGTAACCAACATCGCTGGGAGCTGGGGAATTGAGAATGGGATCCGTGGGTTCTAGGGGAATACACTGCTAATATGAATCTATTTAGACGGCTGTGCTGAGGCGACGTGGGAATATGTCCTCGTCTTAGGGAACACTGATGCATCATGTCTGTACCTTTTACTCTCAAGCCCCACCTCCCCAAAAATCTTCAAAATAATCAGTGTGTGGGAGTGAAGGGACAGCAGGGAGAGAGGGAGGAAGGGAGGGAGGGAGGATAGGATAAGAAAATGGTATGAAAACGTTGATAGAGAAATCTGAGTGATGGAGATGTGAGTTCTTTGTCCTATTCTTGGAATGTTGGATAAGTTTGAAATGACTGAAAAATAAGTTTAAAAAAAAAAGAAATGTTTGGCCATACATGTTCACATACTACCAAGAAAAACTTTAACTTTCTATGAAGGGCTATGTAGTCTTCCAAAAATAAGAAAAAAAGAAAAAGCCTGCTGCGAGTAGAGACAGCGTGCCCCTGGCATTAATCCGTCTAAACACTGTGAACCGTTCGTTCTGACGAAGCACTTGGCTGGTCAGAGGTGACGCACACTGGCCATTCTAACTATTATAGGAACAGAATCGCAGAAGAGTCCAGATATTCTTGAAACAAGAACCGTGCACGCTCACCCATCCACCTCTCGCCGTGCGACAGGAGAACTGTGCCTTCCCCTTGTCAGGTCAGCCAAATACGAAAGATGGTCGTTGTTTAAACAACAAACTTCGCTCTGATGGCCCATTAGCTCCTGCTGCTTGCTCCTGTATAACACTGAAATATAACAAAATGATCTCGACAGCAAGAGAGAACAATCTAGTAAATGTGAACGTCTGACTTAGCGACAGAACAAAACGAGGGGAGATTATGGGACTGCGGTAGAACTACATTTCAATTTGTGTGTGTGTGTGTGTGTGTGTGTGTGTGTGTGTGTTAGGATCACATCTTAGAACGAACAAACAAACAAAAAAACACAGGCAAATGTACACAGAGCTACGAGGAGTAATACTCTAATTAGAGGATAAATTTAAAAAACAGATCTCCACTATCAATTTGGAACATCGCTTCTTACCATTACTACCAAAATAAATCCAACTATCATAAAAACAATTCTGATTACAAATTTGAGCCTTCTTACAACTTTTATTTGAAAGTCTATTATCTACTAGAATATCATCTTCAATTACCAATGCATCGCATCGTGTCCACACAATTATGTACCAATAATTAAAATCATGGCTTATGGTTAACATGTGAACAGAAGGTTCTCAAAGGACCACAGACTCTTCACACAGCACAGAGCCGATGATGCCTCCCCTCCCGTGACACCCAGCTGGCGCCCAGGGGCAGCGCACCATGGGCCACCCCCTTCTCTGCACGTGTCCCCTGTCCCACCAGAGCGGTACACTCACCAAAGGTGGTTGGTCGGTTTCCACGCTTATTATCAGCTGTTCTTGCCGTCATTGTACCATTTAATGGTTCACAAGCTGATGAAACGTAAGTACAAAAGAGGGAAGAAGTATTATATCTAAAATAAAAAAGCCCTATGCGTTACAAAGACTCGTTGAAGATGAATCACTCCAATCATGAACAAGACCAGACTGCAGACAGTTAGGGGAAAAAACTATTCAAGTCTAGAAGGGTTCTACATGCGCACTGCTTTGTGTCTTACATCTTTCTTTTTAATAAACCGAACAAATGCATTGTATGTAGATAACGCATTGTGCCTGCGCTCTACACAAGGACGATGATGCAAAACCCCAAAGGTCTTTTCTTACCACGTTCTCACATTTCAAAAATGTCTCCTCTCAGTGCTAACCTTCTTGAGAACCGGCCATCAAGACAGGAAGCAGCTACTGAAGAGTCTCCAATCACCTCTCAAACCCACCAACCACCGTATTTCATTCATTAGGGAACAACTTCTTAAAGACTTTGTAATCTCTGAGTCCAAATGCATCTTGCAGTCGATGAGAGCATACATCGTTTAAGTGGATATGGCACAGAGTAAGTGCTCAATAAAGTGTATTTGCTGCCGCCGTCAACATCATTATCACCGTCATCTTCGTTATCTATCACGTTTCTGAACACGTAACAGAAGTTTCGGGAATAAAGATAAATAAAGCTAGCGTTCTAATGCATTCTCCTTATTCTTTTTTCCTCTGACTGCCTTTTGTTTATTTGTTTCTGTCCTAATTTTGTGAACTTTGCACTTGTCTCTGTGTGAAGGGACAGTAAAAACTCTGACAAAACTGCTAAAGGTTGTGCTGAATGACTCAGCTCAGAGTATGGACGCTCATTGGGTAGAAGCTTTCCATAGCAAAGCATTTAAACATCAGATCCCATCACTAGCCACCAAACCGAAGAACTAGGAATCTCACTGGATAACAGACTATAAGGCAATTCCACGGCTAGGAGTCTTTGAAAATAGATCTAATCAATCATCTTTTTTTCCCCCCAACTAAAAGTACCAAGGCATATTTTCAAATGATATAAGCTATTTTTCTTCCACATACTCTTCTGCCATTTTTTCTGTCTCCATAAACAGTAACCTAAAACATATTTCTGCTCCAATTGGAATGCTATCAATTAAAAACTGTGTCCCAATTTTGTTCACATAACCACATATTACTACTTATACTCAGTTTAACATTATACTATACCATAGTCATTTTGATAGAATTATTTTACTTTTCATCAATGAATGTGCTACTATAAGAAATCTCCATATTTTACTAAAAAATACAATATAGCTACAATATTGCTAAAAGTGAAAAACAATGTAAACCACTATAACTTTTTTGGTATTTTGGAATTATATATGAAAATGTTTATTCTCCCATTGATAGTTTTGCCTTTCTCCTATTTAAAATAACTTAATCAAAAACACAGTGTATTTTCACCTCTGGTATACTAAAAATATACAACTATGGTGACATTATTCTGTAACATCCTCAAGTGAAAATTAATGTATATCGATTTAATTGGAACCGTCATTTGAACAGTGTTCAGTAATTCAACAAACTTAATTATTTAATTTCAATGTATCATATTGCCCTAGGAATAGAGAAATTCATTTGGCTAATTATTTGTATAAACACACTATGATCATAATTCAATATATATTGATAGTCTGTAATTTTTAATTTTTTCTCACTAAAATATATGAGACTATAGAAAACAAAAAATACTGCATTTTTTTCAAAATCACATTTAATAGACATATCCATAATATCTGTATAGTGTGTGGTCCTCTAGTCTTTTGCTTATACATATATACTTTATTTTTATATTGGGATTATAACATACTTTATTTTAGAACTTGATTTTTTTCAATTTGACAATAACAGCACTTCCGATATCCTTACATAGTCTTCAGAAACAGGATTTTTGAATGGCTGAAACTACGTGGTCCATCATTTGTATATCCGTAGTTTATTTGGCTGACCCACCTCTGTTGGACATTTAGAGAGATTAATCACCATAAAAAAAAAAAAAAACACTACGATAAACATCCCTTTATCTTTGCTCTGGTCTCTGATCCATTTGAGGGAAAATTTCTAAAAGTTGAAAACATCAAGTTCAGGGGTGTAAACATTTTCAAGCCCTTTTACTCCCACCACCAAACTGCCCCCTCTAATACTACACCAGGGGGCAGGTTGACTGGCACTGAATGTCGCCACTGGCACTGAGTGTCGCCAGTATGGCGGATGAAAAAAATGTGTCCCAATTATATATTATTACAATTGTAAGTAGGCAGAATAATTTTAATAAATTCATTTGCCATATGCTTTTTTTTTTAACGGTCTATTCATGGTCTTTGCCCATTTTCCTTCAAAACCATTGCTTTTTTGTATTATAGTCTGGATAGTCTTCATATATAAGTGATATATTAGAAACTGAAAATACTTTTTAAGGTTTTCATTTGCTTTTAAATATCATTCAAATGTATAACAATAAAAGTTTTCATTTCCCAATCAAATTTATTAAACTTTTCCTTCATTGTATCTTCCTTTGATTTTATACTGAGGCGGGCTTTCCATGTCCTGATGTCAAATGATTCATCTGTACTTTCTTCTCAATATTTTAGTATTTATTTTTTAATCGAGCCAAAATATATTTCCCATATAAGATCAGCAAAGAGTAAATCATGTTTTTTTCACAAAATTGTTCTCACACACCAAGTTGAAACCATGAACACTTTTCAGATCAAATGCATTAAATGCATTATTAATACATTATGAATGCACCTTACAAAACGTAAGTTGTTTCTCTTGTTTTAAATCTAGGGTATAATATGCACTAACACGGCTTATATTCTGGCTTCTTTCCAGAGCGCAGAATCAAGATTCCCCTTCATTCTTTGCTTCTTGTGCTGTCAGCACCATAAAATAAGTGACCCGATAGAACATCCTGCATTAGAGAGAGAAGCTGATGTTCTGGCTCAGTGGAGAACACGCCAAGTCCATCTATAAAGTGCTATTTTAAAGAGTGGACTCAATTCCTCCAGCTATTGAAAAAGATTCAGAATTAAAAGCAGAGGATGCAGTTACGTAAGTTCCATTTTAAACTATCATGAAAATGCCTGCATTCTCGTTAGGGAACCAGCACGATGCGGGGTGGGCTTTGTCCCCCGGAGCCTTTCCTGGGACCTCGGCCCCTGTTTCTAGCTCGTTGAGGTATCTTCCTAAGCCACCTGAACATATGTGATCATAGCACTCATCACCTTGTATTTCACTTTCTGAATTACCCAAAGTTGTCCCAATATATCCATGAGCAGTAAGAACTGTATCTCCGATATCAATTTGTCCCTATCACCTGGCTAACAGGAAGCAGGCTATAACTGTGTGCTAGATGAATGAATGAGGGCAAGATGGCAAGACATCTAAGTCTCTTTCGAGTCTGCCATGACTACGGATTGTGATAGTGAACAAGTCACTTACCCCTGTGAGTGATGGGGTCCAATTCCGAAAGCAGTCATTTCTTAACAAGATTACTTATTAAGACTTCAAGTTCAAATTCCTATGTAGGTGAGCTGGACAGAGAAGAGGCTGCTCGGAAAACAGTTGATGCATTTGCAATGCGGAGCTGGAGGAGAGCGCTATAGACACCTGGACCATCAGAATGATGAACAAGCGGGTCTCCGAGCACGTTACACCTGAAACACTGCTGGAGGCAAAAAGGGCAGAACCGAAGCTGCCCTACTGTGTGCACGCCAGGAGAAGGCAGCAGGAACAGAGGAGACGAAGGTGAGATGGATCGCCTGCACGAAAGAAGCCACAGGCACACGTCTCCTGGAGCTGAGCAGGGCAGGGACACAGCGACATCACTCACTCACGAGGTTGCCAGGAGCGGGAGACCATTCAGTGGCACATCACGCACAAGGAAGGGTTTGTTTTGTGTTTTCTGCTTTTCCTGTTCTAGGCTAGATGTTTAAGATAGTTCCATAAATGTTAAGAATAACTTCACTCTGAATTAAAAGGATTGGCTGTTATTTCTTTAAGGATCTGGTGACATGCAGTGAGACTGTGATCTTTTTGAGGTGTCTTAAAAATTTAGCCCGTTGTTCTACATGTGATCCATCACATTATAACATGACTTAAAATGAAGTCCGTAAAATAAAATACAATTCTGGTTTACTGATGGATATTGACATAAAAATATTAAGGACAGGATTTTAACTCAATGGACATTTTCTGACCCACCGATCTGTGCTAAGTGACCTGGACGAGTGAAAGCAATTAAAATCCATTTTCTGCCTCCAAGGATTGGACTGTCTGGTGAGATACAGCAACACAATCGTTCTTTAAAGGAAAATAAATGAATTCTGGAGTGGCATCAGAGAGTTTTGGCATTAAAAGAATATATAGATAAGTAGAGAAGATTCAAACTGTAACTCCAATACCCTTCTGATTTTTAATGTACTCCTTTGAGCAATAAACCAAGGGGGAAGTTAGCCAACCATGTCCGTTGCGAAGGTACACGGCAGCACTTCTGGAAAAATGAGCTTTGAATGAGAGATACCTCTAATATCCACGAAGACTGGGTGAGAAAAATGTCAGGCAAGGCATGGTCCTAACAGAGCAGCCAAACCGCGAGCACACAAGGTCACGCAGAAGGAATCACTTGGGAAGCTATTCAGCAGTAGAATTGGGTGGATTATGGGTTTGTTATTAAATCAGAATTTTATTTAGAGCCTTACTCTGAAACGCTAGGTAAGTAAAAGCTAGGAAAAATGTACTCTGGGAGAGCATTTCCCACATTATTCATCTGTGGTTCAAAAAAATAGTAATAAACAGAGAGACGGATTCTTCATATATTCACCATGTAAATGTCCTATGCATTCAAAACAAAACAGAGCAAAAGCCTTCTGTGCTCAAACTTCTTCTCTATAAAATATCTCAGCTGCTATTCCTGGCCCCTGCCATCAAATTCTCTCATTCACATCTAGAGATTATCTGCATAATAAAATGGAATCACCCTTTTCCTTAAGATGTTCCATTTATCACTTTATTTGCTCGAAAACTTAAAAGCTTCCATTTACTACAAAATCAAATTGAAAGTCCTCAGGGTAGTAGCACTCAAGATTGTCCATCTCTCTAAAATATCCAGCCCGTTTCCTATTCTCTTCCCAATAAGGATTTTCTATTCCACCTGCAAAGCCTGCATAGTTCCATAAGCATGGTATTTATAAATGTTTATTTATCTATGTCTGTCTGTAGATGTCTCTGGTGAACCTCGTGTAGCAAATCCTCTCCCTCCTATCTATCTAAATCTTTTCCAGGTCCACTCAAGCATCATCCTCTCTGGAAAGTCATCCCAGATCGTCCAAATCCACACGACTTTCTTCCTCATTGTATATAATGTTTTAATTAATGTATATAATTTTGGGAAACAGTCATGCTGTCTTAAATCACTATCAGCTGTTTCCATGCCAACTAATTTTAAATGCTTCCTTTATTTTGTACTTCCGATGATGTTCAATATATCACTTGGTGAATTCGTAGGTATTTAAAATATATGTGTTTTTAAAAAATGGTCTATAAAATAATCTAACAACTTCCTTTTACACATAAAGAAAGAGAAGACAGAAATGTTAAATAACTATTCGAAAATTACATATAGTTTGACAGCCAAGTCCGAAACTCAAAACTCTGTATTCTCCCAGTTATAAAGAATCTGGCAGAGGATTCGAAAAGTCAGAGACAAGGGTGTCTCTCCAGGTAATACATTTGAATTTAGGCTCTTTTGAATTAAAAAGTAGCTTGTATTCCGAATGTGGAATTACTGTCATAGTTAAATGTAATGTGTATTTAGGCAAAAATTAGCAGTGCTATTTTAAAGCCTTTTGAAGCATTTATATTAGCTTATTTCTTTAACTGGAATGGTATTGTAAGGGCCATACCTGGGACAATCTTGACCACATATCCTAACTAACTAATACCAAATGACAGTGTAACGTACAAGGAGTTTGTCACATTTAACACTACCATATTTAACATTGACCTAACTCATAATACTTTATCTTCTTGGCTAGAAAAGAGCCACATAAATTCATACTAGTCGATCTAAAATATTTTGGAGTAAAAAGGACATGAATTCATCTGAGAAGATAACTAGTAAACCAAGGAATTAGGTTCAACATAATACACTTAAAATTGGTCACCATGAAGAGCTGAAATATAAGAAGAGTTAGGAATTACTGAAAGCCTTTTGGTAAAAAAATTTTGCACAACCGCTACTGTGAGCAGAACTCATGTTTTTTAATGGTTTTTGGAACTCTTTTTTTTTCCATTTGAGAATAATCATCTATATACAATGGTTTGTGGAAAACCTGAGTGCTTCTCTTAGTGAAATGAGGTAGAAATAAGTCTATAAATTTCATGTCTGGTCCATCTGAAAAAAATAAATAAATTTGGAGAGCACATCGCCTCATTCGTAAAGTCCTTGCACCCTCAAGATAAAACTCATTCTAAATTTTCATATTTGACAAAGTCAATAACATCAAACAGCAGCCCACGATTCCCTAAAGGAATGGTGTCAATTGATATTTCTTAAATTAATTCAGTGACCTACAATAATGTGAATTCCTTATACATAATGTCTGTCAGTCGTCATGACAAAAATTTCTGAATCACTTCTAGTGTCTGAACGCCAAAACACAACTGAAAATATATATCGACGGCAGTTCCTTAATCCCTACCTCACCTTTCATCCATTGCTTATAATATCAGAAAACCGAAAATCACACTAGGGATGGCTTGCTGAAATACAGTTCTACAAACTAAATACAAGTGTAACAGAGATTTCTGGTAACCTCTAATCAGCCATCTTTCTGTGAAGTTCCCCTTACCAGCTGTGGTTTAGTGAGTTCACACGTGCTCACACAGCTCATGCTTTAGCTACTTTTAATAAAGACCATGCAACAACATTCTTCAGCTGAGATTTCACAGGTCTCAGGATATAAAAAAGCTCCCGTTTTAAGAATTTATCATAGTTTTCTTTCTCTACTTTCACTGTTTCTGAGTACATGGGTGCCCGATATGAGACCAGCAAAAAGTCCAGGAACAAAGAGTTCCAACTATGGCATGTTAACAAATTACCCCAGGCATTAAATTACACTGGGAAAGAAAAAAAAAACAAAAAACAAAAAAAAACAAAAAACAAAAAACAAAAAAAACAAAAAAACAAAAAAAAACAAAAAAACAAAAAAACAAAAATGTATATTTAGAGCAATGCACTAAGAATTTTAATCAGAACTTCACCTTCAAATGTCTAAAGAGTTCTGAGCATCCCACATGGTACTGTTACATAAATTCTAGAGGTTGGTTAATAAAGTATAATTTCAAATAAATGGCGGGTCTGAGACCGAAGGAGGTTTGAATATTACATATTTAGATTTCTGCATGATTATGTGTCCAATCCCAAATGTAAGTGGGATGAGGATAAACATAAACTGTCACCCCAACACATTCACTGAGTGTCCCCACTGTGCCACGGGCCACTCCGTCTCAGCTCCCTGGGGGAGGGCCCAGCCAGGGGTCAGGCCTAGCGAGGCGATGCGATTAATTAAGTGAATATTAATTCACTTAATTATCACCATAATCCCATAAAACAGGATCTATTTCATCCTTATTTCAGAAGACGAGGGAAACTAAGGGACAAGAAAATTAAGTAACATAATCAAGGTCATAGAAGTAAATATACTTACTACATTAATTAAAAAAAAACACTTGACCTTCAAATGCTAAGTAACAGTATTTACCTATATATAAGCATATTTACCTATATATGCTAATTATAGTAAACTTGCTATGTGTATACTATAATTAGCATATTTAAGATGGTCCAGTAAGTGGCCAATTTGTGACACTTCTAATTTCTAGCCATTGAAATCGGTCACAAATATATGTTCATTACAAGACACCTTGATCAGTAACATGTACATATTCACTAGGAGACTTAATTTTTGAAAAAAAAAAAAAAAGCATGCAAAAAATGCCCATGATCTAAACTACTGAATCAATACATTCATTTAGCTACAAAAAATATCACTGGGGTCTATGTAGACAGAACTTTCTTCTGCAAGCCATGCATAAACACACACAAACACACACACAGAGAGTCTCAGACGCTCAGTGATAAAGCTTTTCCTAGTGCAACAGTGTCACAAAACTGAAGGCATACCATTGCTCCTATCTGTGCAAAGTATAATGCGACAAGATGAGATGACAGTGTGTTTTATCTTTTTCATATTAAAGTTCAGTTATAAATTTCACATGGCACTAAACCAATATAAATGGAAAACTTGGGAACAATAACTGCTCATGTATCTTCCAGTAAAACACTCTCAAATTTAGAGATCTCTCTAGATAAGAGCTGATAAATGAACCACCTTGTATATAGTAAATTAAAAAAAAAAAGGCACCTCATAGAAATGATCAGCAAGACTATATTTGACAACGGTGCATTCCGAACAGTCTAATAAAACACAATACCCAAACTGTGGAGGAAACAGGATGTGTAACTAAACTACATTCACCTGCAATGCCTTCTCAAGCTAAGACTGAAAACTCCGAATCAGCACTTTCTGTCTTAATGATAGATCGATGCAAAGCTAGAATGAAAACAGCGCTAACATACGTGTCATTTATAACTGAGAATGAATGTTTCTACGTGCTGACAAGCTGCTGTCAGTGAAATTGCTTTTATGCAGAAATATTTTTTCTCTAAATGTTGCCTTTATTATTTTTATTAGGAAACTTTGTAAGTAGTTTCTGTTCTAAAGTAACACACAACTTTTCTGGGTGTTACTATCTTATCTAAGATAGTAACATGTATATTTAAGGCATTCATTTATAATTGATGAAAGCATTCCGTCACAGAAAGTTAATTCTCTTAGAATATAATGCGTCTGCCTAGAAAGCAATGCACCGATAATAAATTTATGATATCAGCCCATAGCTAAAAATTTGCAGAGCTATATAACTAAGCACATAAACAGGCCTCCTGGGTAACATGACCATGAGTAACTCATAATCCCACACACTATAGTAAGGACCATTGCAAAGGCATTTGCTCATTTTGAGTCCCAATCCATTTTTAAACAGTCTATAGATGTGTCAGTGGAATGGATGGAATCATCAAATTCCATTAAAAGAAAAGAAAAGAAAAGAAAAGAAAAGAAAAGAAAAGAAAAGAAAAGAAAAGAAAAGAAAAGAAAAGAAAAGAAAAGAAAAGAAAAAAGAAAAGTAAAAAGAAAAGAAAAAGATGATATAGAAGGGTATCTTAACCTCCGTGAAAAATCTGTTAGGAGTTTATCGTTTTTTGTTTTTTGTTTGGTTGGTTTTTTGTTTTTTTTTTTTTGAGATGTCAGTATGGTATAACACTGATTAAGTAATCCCTTGGTCTGTAGATAAAACAATTCTTTGAAATCCTTGAAAATAAAAATACACAGTAACAGAAAGCAGACTTCTAAGAGTCACCAGATTTAATGTTCACGTTTAGAGCAAGGACATTCACTATCATGAACTGAAGTGGATAAAAGTAACTCTGCTGGACTGCTACAGGATCGCCCTCCAATTCCTGACTCTAACTAGAAAAGTGGGCAAAATATATAAAAATTAACCACGAGACATCATGTGCCAGGCCTCGGAGGAAAAAAAAAAAAGGCTCAATAAATTTCAAAGTATTAAAATCACTCAGAATGCGATCTTTGATCACAATGGGATTCAACTGGAAATCAACTTTAAAAAAAAAAAGAAGTGAGGTGCCCCGAAGTGTTTGGAAATCAAGCACTCTACTTCTAGGTAACCAGTGGAGAAAAGATGGGACTCACGAAGTAAATTTTAAAATAACCGCAAGTGAATGAACATTAAAACGCAATGTATCAAAATTTGTGGGCAAAAGCCAAAGAGGTCCACAGCACAGCACATCACCAACTGTGCCACACATCAGAGTCACCTCGGGAGTTATTAAACCTCCCCACCGCACCGTCTGTCTGACCAATTAAACCAAAATGTCCAGGCATCAGTACTTTCTAAAGACTCTTCGGTAATTTCAATTTGCAAAACTATTTAGGAACCACTGGTTTGGAAGAACATTTGTGTCATTAAATAACATAAATTTCTAACTTAAAGGAAGTGGAAAAAGCAAAGCAACTTAAAACCAAAGTACTTAAAAATAGGAAATAATAAAAATAAGAGTAGATATCAAAGAAAGAGAAAACAGACAAACCAAAAATGGGTTTTGGAAAATATTTTTTTTAATGGTGAACCTCTAGTTAAAATGACAAAGGAGATAGAGTAGAAACGAATTATAAATATCAGAAATAAAAAATGGGATAGTCTACAGATGTTTCAAGCATTAAAACAATAAAGGGATATTATGAACGATTCTATACCAATATCCTTGGTAACTTAATGGATAAATTGCTTGAAAGACACAAATAACAAAACTGACTCAAAAAGAAACCCATCATCAATCTGAAAAATTGAATTTATAACAATGAGTCTTCTCAGGAAGAAAATTTTAAAACCAGATGGCTTCACTGGTAAATTCTATCGAATATTTAAAAAAGAAATGAGACAAATCCTACACAAAGTTAAGAAAAAAGAAGGAATACTTTCCAACAAGCCACCGAAACCAGACATAATGACAGATGAATATTCCTCATGTCGAAGTATGTATCTTTAACAAAATATTACCAAATCTAATCTAGCAATATATAAAAAGGGACAGTACATCATACCCAAGGTGTGGCTTATCCATATGGCAAGATTGGTTTAACATTTAAACATCCAATCGATGTAACTCAGCATATTAACAGATTGAAAAACAAAGCCGTATAAGCATCTTGATGGGTGCAGAAAATCAAGCGACAATTTTAGAAAAACTTCTCAGCAAAGGAGAAACAGAAAGTATCCCAGCCGTCAACTGCTTGTGAGTCAATGCCAATCCACCCCTTCATTGCCCTGCCTGGTGACCCCGGAGCTGAGCCCGGTACTGGTCCTCCTCTACCAGCTGCCGTGGCAGTGAGTTTGATGAGGAAAGGGTACTAGGGGACACGGCAAGAGAAAGGGACTTCTCTTTCTGGTTCCAGAGTGCTGTGTTCTCTTCCTGCTCCCGTGGCAGCCAGTAGTGTGAGGGTGCCCAGTGGCAGACACCCTGCCCCCAGCAGGTGTCAGCGACACCCCCCTAAGCAACCACCCAGAGAGATCCACTAGCGCCCAGGCAGTTCCCGTAGCAAGTCTCGAGTGCCCCAACCAGCAGTTACCCAGAACACTTCAGTAGCATCACCAGGAGCATCTTCCCTGTGAAATCTCCCAGGTCACCCCTGCCATACTCCAGGGGAAGGAGGAGAGATTAAAGCACACGGGCACCAGAGAGGGGAGCCCCTTCCTCCCGCCCCCCATGGGAGGCTGCAAGCGGGTTTGGGGATCTTTCCACAGGCGACCGGTCTCCCACCTGGTCTCAGCAGTGCCCAGAGGGCAGTTTCCTTGGTGAACAACGTTCTAGACGATGGCGTATTACTCAGCAACAGAAGGCAACGAGCGATCAAGCCCCAGAAAGACGTGCAGGAGCCCTCGATGCATATTATTATTATTATTATTATTATTATTACGTGAAAGAAGCCCGTCTGAAAGGGCTGCGTGCTGTGGGGTCCCACCCAGAGGCTGGCTGGTGGCCAGAGGTTCTGGGGAGCGAGGGGGATGGATGGGGGGGGGCACATGGGGCATTTTCAGGGACGCGAAACTATTCTGTTTGACACTGTGATGGGAGATCCATATCACGCATTTGTCGAACCCCATAGAATTGAACGATACGGGGAGTGGACCCTCGTGTGAGCACGGACTCGAGCTGAGCGTGTCGTATCTATATCGGTTCATCTACTGAACAAATGAATACGAGGTAAGAATCAGAGGAGCTGAGTATGTGCAGAGCGGGGCGAGGGAGGAGGGGGCTCTACTTTCTGTTCGACTTTTTTTTTGCAGACCTAAAACGGCTCTACAAATGACAGTCGATTAATTTTGAAAACACACACACTTTTTAAAACCTTAACATAACGTCTGCGTGGGCGGCAGAGCTCTGAGATGCCCTCCGGGGTGCCTGTACCCCGCAACCTGGCGCGGGCCTCTGCGGTCTCGACCCCCGTGAGTGTGGGCAGGGCCCTAACAGCATTTATTTACTCTATTGGATTACATCATGTGACCAAGGCGAAGGGGTCTTACAGATGCAGTTAAGGTCCCAGAGCCGCTGACTCTGAGTTCATCAGAGACTGATGACTCTGAGCTAATTAGATGAACCCTTCAAGGGGCCGGGTCCTTCTAGGAGGAGAATCCTCAAAGCCTGAAAGAGATTCTGTTGTTGGCCTTGCAGGACAGGCCGGATGAGGGGGCTGTCACAGTCAGGCCCTACGAGGCCCTCCAGACAGACAACGGCGAACAAAATTATTGGGACCCCAACCCTACCTCCCAGAGAAACTGAATTATGCCACCCACCACGTGAGCAGGAAAGAGACCGCAGGAGATCAGAGCCCAGCTGAGATCTTCATTAGATCTTCATTGTGAGATGCTGAGGACAGACTCCAGCTATGCCAAGCCCATCAGCATAATGTTTGACCCATGAAACTGTGAGATAATTAATTTACGTTGTTTGAAGCCACTAAGTGTGTGGTCATTTGTTACACAGCCATAGAAAACTAATATAGTCTGTTACTTTTAAGCTGACAAACCACCCAAGTCAACAAATTAAGCTAAAAGAAGTTATTTGGGGTTTCTGTTTATTCTGAAAAATGAACTGCATATCGTAGTCATAAAAATGGAAATTACTTTATTTTGCATATAACTGGCATTTGACATTTTGAAAAGCCAAATTACAAATAGCATATATGACACAACTGTGGCTCATTTTAAAATAAAAAAAATACACAAACAAAAATAAAATGTAAGAAATCTATCAGAAGAAACTTTTAAAAATGCTACTTAGGATTTTTTACATTGTTACCAAGTGATCATTTTAAAACAAATAATCATATACCGGTTCTGACCATAAAAAAGTACAAAGAGGAAACAAAATTTTAAAAATATGCCAATAAAACGTCATGAGTCTTGGATTTCTGAAGAGAAATTTTATATAATTTTCAAAAGCGGTCAATCCCCTTGCTTCTCTCTATGTGCAAATCTCTAGAGTATAAAAAAAGTGAAGGCCGACCCAGTCAAACGAATTAAAAACAAAGGTCCCCCAAACCATGAGGTAACATCTTAAATTAGAGTTTAAATTCTGGTGAGGCTAATCATTTTTTAATAAGAGATGTATCTTCACTGATATGGAAGAGAATATTGATAATCTAATATCTGAAGATTTTTATGATTTTTATGAGGTGAATAAAAAAAGTATTTTATTCATCTGTCTTATCAAGTAATCATTAAAAAAACTAATGATATCAGCCTCATAGATACCCAGTTTTCTTTTTCTTCTAGGCTTATTCTATGATTCATCAGATTAAATTTAGAGCAGGGGCATTAGACTATCTTATTAACATTAAAAATACTTAAAAGAAATTTCATATGATGTTTAGCATAAAAAAGGATATAAACAACAAATGAATAGGAATGAGAGAGAAGGGGCAAATAAAATATTGGTAATATTTCAGTAAGCTAAACCTGAGGAGTATTGAATAACCATATACAAAAAAGTTTATGATCAGTCAAGGCTTAGAACTGGTTAAGAAAAATTACTAAGAGACATAGTTTCAATTGTACGTAAAAGTTTTCTAAGAAATGAATGGATAAACAAAGTGTGGTATATCCATACAAGGGAATATTATTCAGCCTTAAAAAAGGATGAAGGACTAATACATGCTACACTGTGAAAGAACCGTAAAAATGTTCCGCTGTTACGGAAGCCAGACACAAAAGACCATGTGTCGTATTCTTTCATTTATAAAATATTCAGAACAGGTAAACCCTTTCTGGACAAGAAGGGCCTTTTTGGAGTAATAGAATGTTCTGGAACATCATGGAGGCAGCACAACACTGTGAATGCCAATTAATCACATACTTTACAATGGTTACTTTTATATTATGTGAATTTCATCTCAAGTTTTAAAAGTTAATCTAGTGAGTCTAAATATTATTATATGCGGATGTACAGAGAACATCTATTTCCAATTTCGACACTCAACTGTGCAAATGAAAATCACCAGCACGTGAACAGAAAATCAATAGCTATCCCATTAAAGTACACATTGAAACTTCATATGCGGTGCTTGAAAAGGTACTTTTTCCCTGCCTTCCTACTAATAACATTTTTCTCCTGAGCTAGGCATCTGAGGAGTGTCATTTGCAGTTTTTCAGAAAATTATATTTAATGATATGCCGCGATGGCAGTTCACACAACTGCACTAAACAACATGCATGCCTTCTCTTTTGTCCAATAAATATTTGTCCGTTTTTTTCCAGTGCCATGTTGTAACAAGACTAGATGTAGCCTGAATTTTGGAATCTGGTTTAAACCACGAGGGACAATAAACTAAGTACTAGTCGAATAAAATATTAAGCTTGATAACCAAATAATCGACTTTTCTTTGGTCTTTAAAGAGACTATTAAATTTCCAAAGATAAAAATAAAAGTGGTATTTCATATGAAAGGTTTTAACGCATAATTTAAGATTTTTCAGCATGATTGGTTCGAGATTATTTTCTAGCAAGACAATCAAAATATTCTACCCAGAACACGTACTTTTAAGGTTTGATATAGATAGATCTGCAAGCATCCCTTAGGTGCATAATTATGAAAACTGCTTACTTTGCTCCTTAAGCAATAAATGTATGTCATAGAGAACTTAGGTCACGGTTGAGAGTTTCATAACTAAGTGACATCATAAGTTAAGCACCATATGAGCTGACAATATCTTTTACAGAATTAAATGAGCATAATTTTACATAAAAATCTTAATAAAACAGATGCTAGCCTGGCACTGAGCAACGTTCCCCACGTATCAATCCCCCATTTACACGGAAAGAAATTAAAACTGGCTCAAGCTTCAGGTTCGGTCCCCCAGGGGCACTGAGCACACGTCAAGCACTCGAGAGCCACGTGCTGCCCGGCGTGTCCGTCACTGCAGAAATGACACGTGTCCCAGAACTGGACTTGCCATAGACCGACCCCAAGCAGCTCGGCTTCAGGCTTCCTCGGGGGCACAGCAAAGTGTTCTCGTGATCACATGTTTTTATCACATTTGCAGAAGAAAGATGTGTTCGCCATACAAATATCTTCCTCCTTCCACTCCGACCTCCCCTTCGCCTCCCCTCCCTCTCCCATCAGACGGTGTGAGTCACAGTGGACGACTCGGGGGTCCAGCAAAGGGGCAGGTGAGCTGGGCTTAATGGGACGCGAGCGTGGGGTTCTCTGTCGTTCTCACATTGGACTGGTTGTTGCTGTCTGTTTCACTGCGGGACTGGCTTCTAGGACATGGAGCGAAGGTGCAGAGTCCTATGTCTGTGGGGACATGAGCGTGTCCCGTGACAAGCAGAACTAGAGGGATCCACGTGGAGGAGGAATGAAGTCTGAATGGAGACAGCTAGAAACTCGTCTGCGAAAAATCCTTCCCATCATGAGATTTGCAATAGGATAAGGAGGTAATTCAATTTTTGATCAATGCCTCGTCAAATCAGAAGTTTTCTCTTACTAGGAATGTCGTTCAAAATGTATACAGAATTCTAAATGCGCCATATATTTTCTTTTCTCCTTTTTGATGGGAGTCACAGGAAATCGAACTTCTCAGAAACCGTGACCAGCACGACCCACAGCAGCTCCGCAAAGCACTCGGTACGTCTGTAAGAGAAGCTGCACGCTCTGTGCACTTCGACGATTGATAAAAACACAATGGTATTAGCCAGGCTACAGGAATGACTAATCTATCTTTCCAATCTCCCTCTTGGAAACCATATTTTAAAAGCCTTCTCATAGGGACAGGCAATCAATGACTAAACAGTTGTAGATGTGGAAAAAAAAGTAGTTTCAAAGTATGAGCAGCAGTTTTAAAATGTCACTTTCCTAACTATTGCAGCGATGATGTCATTGGCTGTCTTTCTTGAACTCTGGAATTTGTCATGATTTTTTTTCATTCTAAAGAAATATTGACTTTAGTACATAAATTTATACTTGTAATTTTATATTTTTTTTCTTAAAGAAGACTCCCCATCATCAGGTTTACATTTTGGGGCCCTAAGAGAACCTTCATCACCCCCCTGATGCTAGAAAAATCATGTCTGGATTAAAACACATATTTCCCAATGAACTATTTCTACATTTTTGTTTCTTCACATTACAGCATCCGAGAACCCAGCCCCAACATCGTCGCCGCAGGATTCAAAAGGGTTAATGTGAAATCTACCCCTTCTGCTCACCATGGACCTTATTTGGTATCAACCTTCAGTATAAAAACAGCTCACATCTCACTAACACAGAAGTTACTCCTGGTAACAAAGCCTTTCAGCTTTGTGCCGCTAATGCTTGCAAAGTCCTTAATACACAGTTATGAAGATTCAAACAAGCAAGACTCTTCTTGAAGTATACCATCAATGGAGCCAAATGCTGGCCTGACAATCTCCAATTCACTGAAGAAAATAAAGAAAACAAAACATTTCAGCCATCTCATTACATCTAGGAAACGTTCTGAATGATACTGTTTTTTAAACACTACCTTTATGGATTAGGAAAATGCATTTACAAGATAAACATGTCCAAAATTAAAAGCCACTTACACTCGTGCTCCTTAAGGTACATTTTACTTACATCTTATTTCATAGCCTTTACCCTTTATTGAGCCATACTTCAAAGAACCTAAATTCTCATTATTGTATTGCAAAGACATTCTTAGCCCGAAATTGCAGCAAACAAACTGTAAATCAAATTTCTGAAAGCCAGAGCCATAGGTGGACATCAAATAAAAAGCCTAATTTCACATAAATGGCTAAAGCCTTAAATGGATGGCATTTATATAATTGCCTAGGCACATTTATTCAGAAGTGTTTTTGTTGCCGTCTCCTCTAGCTACAGAAGGATGTTATTCTAATACACGAACAATATTCTGGCCATCGAGACAAAAAGGTTTTTGGTTGCATAAAAAAATGAGATGTTAACAAATTAAAGAATTGCATATCGACTTGTATACATATTATAGAAGTTAACCCTGATTGATTCACTTACGAAAGATAAAAAAGAAAAAAAAGTCTTCACTAAGAGGATTAGGAGAGAGAGTTTACTGCCCTTACCCCCAACACTGATTCTATTCCCAGAGCCGGGGGCCGTGAAGAGAGAGGACGGAGGAGTGGTGACTTGGTGTTTAATGGGACAAACTGTCACTTCGGATAAAAAGGTTCTGGGATGGATGGAGGTGATGGCTGCAAAGAGAACATGCTTCCTGCCACCGAGCTATGTACTTGAACGTGGACACGGACAGTGGATCGGGGGTCACCAGAGGGAAGGGGGGAGGGGGGAAGTAGATGGGGTAAAAGGGGTCAGATGTTCAGTGATGGAAAGAAATCTAACTTTGGGTGGTGAACACACAATGCGATATGTGTACGACATACTGTTGAACTGTACAGTTGACACATACTGGATTCTATTAATGTCACTGCAATCATTTTTAATTTAAAAAAAAAGGTTAAAATGATGCATTTCATGTGAGCCACATTTATAATAGAACTTTTAAGAAAATATTTACTGAGATTTATTCAACGCTTGCTGTCTGTCAGGCCTGTCTGCAGGCCTTCCTAGATTGTTACATCTCAACAATTCTGAGAAAGTGACCCATTGTGATCCAAATCTCAAAGATGCAGAGAGGTTAAGGAACTTCCCTGAGCTCTCACACCTAGTTACTGGCTGAGCTGGGTTTGACCCCAGGCAGTAAAATCCCAGAATGGTTTAGAAATATTGCTAATACTCATGCACCAGTCACAATCCAAGAGAATTTATTGTTCTTTTTTTTTTTTTAACAAAATGCTTTATCTGAACATAAGAGGCATAAACTTGCTGTGGATTTATACTACTTGAAACAAATCTTGATTCGAACTTGTTCCAGAATCTATATACGCCTCTGCTAATATAAAGCCAAAGAGATCTGAACACCCCAATTTAACAGAGTGATGGACAGAGGCCCCTCACTAGCAGACACCCTACATTACCCCTGAGTGCCCTGAACACGTACGGGAAAACAGAGGGAAGAAGTTTTCATTAATAGTCTATAAAGAACAATTTTACAGCACATAAATTACTTCATTTCCGACATAGATAATGTATGCAATTTCTCAAATATAGAATCTGGTACCATATAATATGAGCTGAATAAATAAATGGATTTTTTTTGTCTGTTTTAACAACAGTACCTTAGGTGAACACACTAAAGTTAGTTCACATTACCATTCATTCGTGTTCTGATGCTTGTAGTGTACTGTAGCGTATAATCATTTTTAATTGTTATAAACATTTTTAATTGTTCTAAAGTAATTATACTTACTTTTTTCCCCCTCCCCCAATCTACCCTGAATTGAAAGGTACTTCATTATAAACACTGGAAACTAAGTCCTTAAGTTGGCCATTCGAAATCACAGCTAATAAAATGGAGAGAAGAAATTCAGTCTGCCGACCTCTGATCTGCGAGCTGTTTTCTTCACTACCACACAAACTGAGGGCTCGCCTTAGAAATGACAGACTTCTTGGACCAAGAATAGTTATTTTTAAAACAAATGAAAAGCTCCCTGTAGAACTAGAAGTGCGAGCGAATTTTTTTAAAAGAGAAAGTTGGTTCAACATGCGTCTGACGAAGCTGAGCACAAACAGCTGATGGAGTGGGCAGGTGGTCCAAGGTCAAGCAAACCCAGTGCTTCAGCAGTGAGAGGAAAGAATGAAGCCAGCGGAAGGAACAGTCAATTAACTTAGAAGAATCTGTCTTATCACGTACACAAACATGCCCTGCCCTGTCTTCTTAAAAACAAACAAACAACAACAACAACAACAAAAAACCTATTCACTAATTCTAAGACACACGCTTTTTTAAAAAAGTGAGCTCTGCTTTTGTTAGAAGTTCATGTTTACGAATCTAAGTAGCATCTGTAGACCTGACTTACAGTAAGGCACTTCCTAGGCATCCCAGCATCTCAGTATCTACCAGTGTTCTGGAGTAGGTACTCAACGAATATCTGTTTACTGGGCAGGGAAGGAAAGCGAGAGGGAAGGAGAGGATGAAGGAGGAGGAGGAGGAAGAGAGAGAAGGCGTGTGGTGGGTTCTGCAGATTCTAACAGCCCACTAGCCACCAGTCAGTGTTTGGCTGACTGGTACAGGAAGGAACACGGAGACCAGAACTACAGCATCTGATGAACTGTGAGGGCCAATACCCAGGCTAAGAGGTGCTGTTTTGTAGTTTATGGTGATTTATTCCTCTACTACCTGACATTCCGAAATTAGATATGATAGTGATATATACAAAGTAACTGAACAACATCTGGATTCCTCAGATCCATATAACCACGCACGACATGTAACCACACTCTACTAAAAACTATATTTTAAACCCCGAGGCTCTTACTACAAAGCAATTTTACACCTTCCAAAGCATTTTTCTTCATTGCGAAATAATTAAAACTCCTTGTGTATTTTCATCAACATTTTGTAATAGATCTTAGTTGAAAAAGCCAAACAGGAAGCAATTCAATCACAAAGGCAACACAGCTGAAACAGTTGCCAAATTTCCATGCTATGACCTTTGTGAAATATGTGCTCTTCTGGGTCACAGAATTATGTCGCTTTTGCTGAGCACCGGGCTAAAAGCTCTGACAAGCGACTTTCGGGTTTATGCATTGTGAGGCCATTATAAGCGATTACAAGGCTTAATGGAAGGCCAGCTGTGTGCACTTGTGGCACGCCCCTAAATTCATGTCATCAGTCATTTCGTGAAGTCACTGTAGCTTTCTTTCATCGACTGCCTCTCAGGTTTTCCAAACATCACGTTTAAGATGAGCCTCTGTTCACCGTTCCATGTTTTTCTCTTGAACACTTACATGCTTCGATTCTTCGGATGTGTCAAGTTCTGGCAAAACTAATCTGTGGTAGAAGGAGGGAAAAAATCAGAATAGATGGAGTGTAGGAAAAGACTGGTAAGGGACATGAGGGAACTTTCTGGGTGATGGTAGAGGTTTGGATTAAACAGGTGTGAGCACTGTGCCAAAACTCTTCGAAGTTTCCCTGAAGATGTAAACATTCAATGGTATTTAAATTTTACCTCAGGAGAAAACAAAGCTTAGTTAATGATATGCAGGCTGAAGTACTCAGGGGGAAATGCCTGCCATTTACTTTGAAATACATCATCAATAAGTAGGACAAATTCACAGATGAAGAGAGGAATGAAGAGAGAGAACAAAGCCGTTTCTTCATAATCCTTTTCTCTTTAAATTGCACCCAGTATCGAAAGACAAATCAGCCATATTCCTGAATATTTTGAACCATGATCTTAATTATTCCCTCGTTTGATCATTTCAGGTATTTAAAAAGCTATCCAAATAGTTAAAACTAAATAAAAATCTTGTTAAATTAATTAAGTGGATGAGTTACTCATCTATCATCTACTCCTTCATTAATTCCACAAATACTTTCTATGTGCCAGATGTCTCTAAGTGCTAATAAAGACAACTTCATAAAACTGTCAATATTTGCAGATGACAGGATCTTATATAAAGAGAACCCTAAGGATTCCACCAAAAACTTATTAAAACTGATCAACGAATTCAGTAAACTACCAGGATACAAAATTAATATTCAGAAATTATCTGAATTTTTATACACCAATAATGAGCTATCAGAAAGAGAAATTAAAACAATCCTATTTACAATTGTATATAAAAAAATTACCTAGTATTAAATTTAACCAAGTTGGTAAAGACCTGTACTTAGAAAATTATAAGACATTGAGGAAAGACATTGAAGATACAAATAAATAGAAGCATATACCGTGCTCTTGAATAAGAAAAATTAATATCGTTAAAATGCCCACACTACCCAAAGCAATCTATAGATTCAGTGCAATTCCTATCAAATTCCGATGGCATTTTTCATAGAACTAAAACGAATCATTCTAAAACGTATATGGAGCCACAAAAGGTTCCAAATAGGCACAGCGGTCTTGAGAAAGAAGAACAAAGTTGGAGGTATCACAGTACCTGATGTCAAACTATACCACAGGGCTGCAGTAATCCAAACAGCACGGCACTGACATGAAAATACATATTCAGGTAAATGCGACAGAATAGAAAGCCCCGGAAATAAACCCATACATATAGGGTCAATTAATCTATGACAAAAACAGCAAGAATATACAATAGGGTAAAGATAGTCTATTCAATAAATGATCGTGGAAAAATTGAATAGATATATGCAAAAAAATTAAACCCGATTACTTTCTTATACCATATACAAGAATACACTCAAAAATACTTAAATCTAAGTACCCAGATTGTAAAACTCCTAAAAGAAAACATAGGCAATAAACCCTCTGTTGGTGCTCTTACGAATGTTTTTTTTCTGATATATCTCCTCAGGTAAGGAAAACAAAAGAAAAACTAAATAAATGGAACTTCATCAAACTGAAAAGTTTTTGCACAGCAAAGGAAACCACCACCAAAATGGAAAGACAACCTGCTGAATGGGAGAAGTTATTCGCCAATGATACAACCAATAAGGGGTTAATATCCGAAATATGTCACAAACTCCTACAACTTAACACTAAAAAAAAAAAAGAAACAAAAAGAATTCCATTTAAAAAACAGGCAGCGGACTTGAATAGACATCTCTCTAAACAAGACATAACAGAGGGCCAACAGACATGTGAAAAGATGTTCAATGCCACTAATCATCAGAGAAATGCTAACTAAAACTACAATGAGATATCACCTCACACCTGGCAGAATGGCTATCATCGATAAATCAACAAACAAGTGTTGGAATATGTATCCAAAGAAATCCAAAACACTAATTTGAAAAGATATATGCACCCCTATGTTCACTACACCCCTATTTACAATAGCCAAGATATGGAAGCAACCTAAATGCCCATCTGCAGACAATTAGATAAAGAAGTGATGGTACATACATTCAATGGAATATTACTCGGCCATAAAAAATAATGGAATCTTCCCATTTGCGACGACATGGATGGACCGAGTAGGTATTATGCTAAGTGAAATAAGTCAGACAGAGAAAGACAAACACCATGTGATTTCACTTATATGTAGAACCTAAAAAAAATAAAGAAACAAATAAAAGAGAAACAGACCTGTAGATACAGAGAACAAACGGATGGTTGCCATAAGGGAGGGGTGTTGGAGGGCTGGGTGAAAAGGTGAAGAGATTAAGAAGCACAAGCCAGTAATTATAACAGTCACAAGGATGTAAATAAAGCACAGGGAGTATAGTGAATCACATTGTAATAACTGTGTACAGTGCCAGGTGGGCACTAGACTAACAGGGGGAATCATTTCATAAATTATTTAAATGTCTAACCACCATGTTGTTCACCTGAAACCAATACAAAATAGCACTGAATGTTCAACTGTAATTGAAAAAATAAATAAAATTAAAAAACGAGAGACACAGTCATTGTAAGACAATGTGATATATATTTAGTTCCGTGAACACGGCTGGCCGTGCATTTTCTGGATGATAAAATGAGTTAAATGTTTTCCAGATGGAGTGCAGGGAGGAAAGACCCCACTCTTGACTGTGGGAAATGATGTAATTACGCATAAAATACAGAAACTTTCTTTTACAGGTAAAAGGAAATGAGATACTTTTGGTGGTTGCTTCTAGAATACGGTAAAATAACTAAAATGAATGCACACACATTGCATTCTTCCTAGCTTACATGCTGCTTTTATAAGATTCTCTTACCTTCTCAGTCACCAATATAATCTTATTTACCGCTGAAGCCAAAGAGCGTGTATTTCATTGTAAATAATTAAAAGGTATATATATCCATTTGATTTTATGACTTCTTAGGGATTTTCTTCCATAACAAGTTGTACCTGCTCTAAAGTCTTGAAATCCCAAAAGCAAATCCTGTGGGATTAGAATGCCTTCCTAGACCAGACGGTAAACAAAAAGGCAAGTTTCTCACATAGCGACTCAGCTCAACATAAAAGGCACACAGCACACACATCAGAGTACTGACTAAACTACCTGCAATCTTTGATATTTTAAATATTTTCAGCCTCCCTTTTAAGGCACGTGGACGGCCCCATTTCCTTTACTGAGCAGTCTGCCTCTCTAAAGACTTAAGCAAAATCCTAGCACATGTGGGTTTATTGTCAATACATCTCACCTGCAAAACGGATCTCACTATATACTCACGTGTTTAATGTAAGGGTTAAATTCAATCCTTTAACAATGAAAAGCAGTGACTGCTGTTCCATAAATAGTAGTAATGAATAATAAACATGTTTATCTATATATATATAGATATTCATGCAGTCACACAGACATGTTTTTAAAGCTGGGCCCCAAGCTAAGGTGAGCCAAAGTTCATCTTACCTTTTGAGTTTAGTTACAAAGTCCTAACTCTGTCTCATAGCATCACCGACTGCCTCAGTGCCATCCTAGTTTTTTATTTGCTCCCTTTCAGGTCTAAATTTACTTCACTGTTCACCCAAGACTGGCACTCTGTCAAGAGTTCACTAGCAGAGACCTTAGAATTCTTTCATCATTTATCTGTTAGTGGCAGAGAACAGACATATCACTGGACCTTCACCTCAAATCATCCTCTAAAAAAATTCCCAGGGACAGAGTTGGCCCGGAGGTTCAGACTCAAGATGCTCTGTCATTTGCTTCGAGCCATTTTCTATGGGTACTTTTCAAATGATCCCGAGGCTGATGAGATGTTTTGTTCTGAGGGTCTTCGAAAACGCCAGGTTGGAGAAACAGTATTAGGAGAGTCCTTAACACGGAATAGAAGATTCAGAGATTCTCGGGAAAAGAGATTTCTAAGACAAAAACACTAAAGAGAAAACCTGATTTCATTTGTTACTACATATACTAACGACTACTGCTATTTAATAGGACACTGCATTATCACTTTGAGATAGAAAGAAGTGAGAGTTTGAAGCCATAATTTTGAGATGGAATTAGAAGATCCAAGTCAATAAATCTTAAACAAAAAAAAAAGGGGACATTTCTGCTCAGAATGCCAGAACAGTCTGTCAATTTGGGAACAACCTGGCAAAATGATCTTTACTACTGATCAGCTTATTAATCTCCATGCTGTGTTTCCATCGAGCACAACATATTCTTCATATTTACTATTAAATTGTGTAAATATTGCCCAACATAGCAGAAAGATTTAAAAACAGTTACATCTTATTTAATGCATGAGAGCAAAGACACAGCCTAAGGCTTAGTTCTTTTAGGCAAATCCATCACGCTGACACGTTCTCTTGCGAAACATGTCAACTGTAAGCTACTGGCATGAATTTTGTTTTGCTGGAATGCTAATTATACTCATTGAAACACCTGAACGCTCGTCGCACTGATTTTTACTCCCTCACTTTTCGTGACCTGCTCTGGGAACAAGTGTGGGCTGTGAGCGCTGCATCCAGGCCACGTTCCTCGTTGGTGAAGCCCTGTCAGCTGACTAGGCATTCGGATTGTCATGGGGCGTCCTTTTATTTGCAATGGTCTAGGAGAGTGATTTTCTTGTATTTCAATCTTAAAGAAAATGATAGGGCAATTAGGGCCTTATTTAACAATAAATAACTCTGCCTCCCCTGTCTACAAAAAAAAATATATGTTTGGTTTCTTATCTAAATGAGAAAGACGTAAAGCAGTAGAAAAATGAACACTGGAAATGTCAAAAGAAATAGAGATATCTCAATAGTAATGTTTTAATAAGGACTAAAAAAAATGTGATATAAAAATTTGAATAGTTACAAATACTTAAGTGAATCACTATCGTCCCCCAAAAATACTTTATAAAACTATTCAGATGTGAAAGAAATAAATTTGTTATTTCAAAAAAAAACTTGTTTTGGTAAAAAAAAGTAAAATCTGTTTCAAAACTACTTTGATCGAGTACCTTCCTAAAAAAATGGCCAGGTACCTCAGCATTATTTTTACCCAAGAAAATCCTGTTCTGCTTTACTGACAGACAGTGTGCTTTATTTTAAAACTAAAGCAGTACAAAGGGTTCAAAGGAAGGCTTTCTAAAATGCCAAAAAGCGTCTACGACACACCAAGCCACAGCCAAAATAACGACCCCACCTTCACGAATCTGTAAATGCTTAAAGGTACAGTATTACAGAACCACAAACAAATGTGTATATATTTCCTCGTTGAATAGCTTCAGGGTTGCTGTGATCCATTCTTTATCCATACATACTTATTAGAAAGCAGTATTGTTCCTGATTTTCAAAGAAAAGAGAGGAAAAGTGAAAGAATAAAAGAAAGTGTTTTGACAAACAGCAAGCATCTGACAAAACATGCATCCTTTTTTCTCCTTTGACTTAAGGCCTGTAGAAGCCCTCCATCGGGGTTGTCACTGTGCTCCAGGGCGGACCAAGCATCCCCAGGTACCACGGAGGAGGCGTGTGGGCCCACACGGTGCACGCGTGACCGCGTGCTGGGGGTGACCATGTGCGCGGGCCTCGGCTCACGCAGTTATTTCTGAAGCGGGGATGAGAGCTTCCTAAAGGTGCCACATGACCGAGAAGAAGGCCGCAAAGCATTTAACAGATTTAATTAAACAGAAGCATGATGCCAGGTAGTAAGTCTTCTCAAAACTGGGGTGTCAAGAAAGCATAATGATGGACTCAAACTCGGGGGTCTCCCTAACCACAGAGCTCTTAGCTATCCTAAAGAAGTTGGAAATTGTATCATTTAACCTAAGGCTCAACTTTTAAAAAATGAAATTAAAAGCCTAAGTGGGCACTGACAGTTCTCAAAACTTCTGATAAGACTGAGTCAGGATGTGAAAGTTCTGTTATCAGATGCAGGATGTGGTGGCCGGAAACCCCCAGAGGACAGGGCCCCAGCACCCTAACGCCTGGTCCTGCAGACAGGGAGACGCTCACCTCTCTCGGAGCCTGCGCACAAAGCTCCTGCTCATCTTCTGAACCTATCAGCAGAGCTTTCCTTAAAGTCCTCCTGCCAGAGTCTGTCACTAGCACCAACAGCGACGAGGCTGGAGGGAAGGGAAGCTGGCTGGCTGGGTGCGTGAACAGATCCCCATCCTGTCCCCAAGAAGCGTGCACACCCGCAGAGGCACCAGCCACGACTCCCCAAAGGGAAGCAGAAGGATGTCTACCCAGCAGGTAAGGAGGCACTGAAAGGCAGCTTTAACAAACAAACAAACAAACAGCGGGTGTCATGTTTATCAAACATCATCCTTTGACAACGGCCCAGAAGAATCGAGCACAGGATTTGAAGATTCATGTCTACTGGAGCCCCATCCCAGATGGAACAACCTGTGCCGCTCAGAAACTGAGACCCCAACAGCTAAGTTCCGCCTTTCAAAGAGAGCAGAGCTTTAGAGAAGTGTTACCTTCCCAGGGACCCCTTTGAGCTTTGCACAGGCATTTATCCTGGTGGCAAATAACCTCTAAGTTTCTTTATTGGACATATCAAAACTCACACTTGGAGAAACAATCACGAAATGCAAGAATCCTTAGTGATAGAAGACGTAAGTTGGCAGAGGATGACAAAGACAGATAAATCAGAGCGGTTTAAATCTAAAAATTATTTTATGATAAATATATGGAGTTCAAATTTACTCTCCAAAAACTCTAGTTCTAAACTTCATAAAAAATCATAGTAGTTTCTCTTTCAGAAGTAATTTTTTTAGTTTTTCTCCCAGTTAAAACATTCATAGGATGTTTAATCATAACATGAAATATTCAGAAAATCAAAACTTTCCTAATTTCTATTAAAAAATATTTATGCTCTTTGGGAAACAAAGAAATTAGTGCTTAGAAATTCATATTTGGACAATCTAAGATTCCAAAATGCAGGAAAAAAAAAACCTGTAAGTACAACATGTCTCTCACAAAATTATTTATAACAGCCCAACTCCAGAAATAACTAAAAATTATTCAAATAAGAATGATTACATAAATTGGGGCAAATCCACTTGATCTTCTGTTTTGAAGCCAATTAAAAAGATAGACATAAACCCAGCAGGCAACATGGAAACGCTTTGTTTTAAAAAATATATAGACAATAAGATGGAAGGGAGTGCCATACTCACTGTTCCCGAACATAGCTTTTTTTTTTTTTTTTAACATCTGATAAGTCTCTAGAAAAAGAAAATTCCAGCTTTAATCGAACTTAAAGGCTACAACTATTTCCCAGGAAATCTAATCCAAAGCAAGCAACCTCTTCTTTACCTGAGATCGTTCTAGTCACACAAACCTGTGGCCAGGAGAGATGATAACAGAATATAACCCTTCTCTCCTGGGTTATCATTTATAAGCTGGATGCAGCTGAGAGCCAAAGGAAAGCCCAGTGTGACAAGGATTGGTAGGCAGGATGTCATTCGTCTTCCGAGAAACCAGGGCTACCAGCCACCACAAGACAATAAGCTTCTTATTCCCACACTGCCACCCCCAAAACACACACCCATAAAATAGAAATTACAACTCATAGTCCCCACTTGGCAAATATGAACGAAATCCAACCCATTTTTATTTGTCTACAATGTCCTAGGCACCGACAGGATACACTCTGACCAGGGAACCCCAGTGGCCCCGAGAAGGGGCACACTCACACTCACACGAGGACAGTGGCCCCGAGGGGAGGCACACTCATGCTCACACGAGGACAGTGCTTGGCAATGAAGGAGCACGGGTGCCATGTCAAGTCAAACTGGGGCCCAGCGGTTGGCACTGGCCCTTCTGTCTCCACCCAACCCAGACGAACCTCAAACCACGCCGTGCACCCCTGGCAGCCACACTCTTCTGGAGCTCACCCCCTGTTCCCCTGTTGCTCACAGCTAGTAGACTCATCTCCGCTCTTCAGAACTGGCTCTTCCCAGCCGCCCCCTCCATTGCCCACACTATGACTTTTGGGTCCCCGGCTCAGGCACCCTCTCAAGTATTGTCACACCTCCTCGCAGCTACACTCCCAGTCCCGATGACCTAGGGAGGGACCTAGAAAAGCAGGCGGTGTGAGACACAATGTAGGTGTGCTATTTATCACAGCAATGGCCGCAGACAGGCACATCGGGGTTCACCGCAGAGCACGGGTCCCTCCTGGGGAGCCAGCTGCCACATGCCACAAATCAGTCCCCAGATAGCCTCAGAGCATTCTTCTACCGGAAGTTATAGTTAGAAACGACTTCAGGGTTTTGCCTTTTCAAAGGCAGTTTCAATCACTGGAAGCAGCTTGAGAGAGAGATTTGAGACCTTCGTCATTTTCAGCTGACTGATTCTCTAGAGCTTCCAAATACGGGCTGTCCCCGCTTTGCTGACCCTCTGGACCCGATATAAGCTTTCCTCGATGCCGGGGTATTGGATGGAATAGCCCTGCAACCAGCAGTCACACCGGGGATGGCTACGAGCCGCCTCACCAGCCTTCAGTGACAGCCCGTGCTCACGCAAAGGCCCAGATGTTCCCTGCACTGTGTATGCGTAGCTGCCGCAAATAATTGCCAACTACTAAACAAACAAACAAACAAAACAAAACAAAACAAAAACAAACACTAGCACAAATACACTAGGACCGGATGCAGCTAATAAAACACGTAAGGCTACAATGCAGAATAGAAATACTACGAGAATTTTCTCCACTTGTAAGCCAGCAGGTCTTTCGTAAATCATAGACGTGTTTCTAACATTATTTTCCCCGTATAATTAACTGCCGCTGCCCGAGCCAGCCCTGCGGGTGGACAAGCCAGACTGAGCTTGGCCTGGACTTCATGACGATTAAAATGTAAGTCCTGCCATGGGACAAAAAAAGCCTCTGGGAAGACAGGACAGAGGCAGAGTGGGACACAGGCCTCACGCGGCCCCCTGAACCGCCCCAGCTTCGCATTTGCTATAGAGACGCTGAGGATTTTTTTACTTCACTTCTTCTTTCCAGGACATCCAACCACATTTTTAAATCAGCTAGTAAAAAATACACACACATCAGAGCACAGATTGGTGTTTTTTCTTAAGATGGAGGTTTAAAGAGTACTCCATTCAACCCTTTCGTTTTAAAGATGAGAAAAGGAAACCCAGAGAGAGTGAGATGCTCAAAAGACACACGACACATTAGACAAGAATTCCTGGTCACTGATACCTCCTCTGCCCCATAAAAAAGTTCATTTTCCAACAGTTCTGTAGAATAAGTTATTTCGAGTCCGCAGCTACTAGGTTTAATTCAAATATTTAAATTAATTACATTTAATTGAAATAACTCATATATTTATGTACTAATTATACCACTATTTCCCCCTCTATTTTTAAATGTGGGGGTCACCGTAAATATTCTAAAACTTAGTGCATTTTCAATTCTTTCCATACAGCCACGGTGGACGGGAGCAGGAAGTCAAAAGGGCAGTAATTCGATTTTGTATCCATTACAAAGAGAGGACATTTTTAAATGACGTTATAGATGCAAAAATTGAATTGTCAAGAATACAGTGTGTGCATCTTGAAAGCATCTAATTTCAAAAGGTAAAAAATGTTTCGTTAAACTTTCAAATTCTCTGTAAATATCGCACAGCATGAAATGTATACAGGCTTAATTTCTATGAAACTAATTTTGAAATGTAGCTTTTTTATTAAAAAAAATATATAGCAGTTCCCTTGTCATTTGGGAGAAATAAGTTCATTACTATTTTTCTGCATTCCTCTATTATTGTTTGGATTTCTTTTTCTGCATTCATTACAATGTCCTTTTTTTCATGTTTTAAAATAATCTACATATTCATATATCGTTACACATCCTTCTATTCTAGCTCAGCCGATACACTGGCGAGTATGCGTCTGTCCAGGTACATGACAGATCCACACACACGTGCAACAGGAAAGACAGATCAGTGGTTTAGGGTCCACAGCAAGACAACTGGGCTCAGATTCCAGCTCCACCACTCACAGGCTCTGACAAGTAATCCAGCCCGTGTGTGACACAGCTTACTTATCTGTAAAATGGGAATAAAAACAGTACCTGCTTCTTAGGGTCTAAATATGGCTCGTTAAATATCTGCAAAATGATGAGGATAGTTTCTGGCCCTATTAAGGAGCTATAAATAATGCTGACTTTTTGAGACTTATTTTTAACTTCCTTTTCCTCTTTTCGTCCTGTTCTTTCCTTTTCTTCATCATCATCGTTTCCATGGCAACATCTTCATCATGTGTGTAACTATCAAACCCAGCATTATAGATAGTATTTAGATCCTTCTCACCCTTAGTAAAGAAACAACCGGCCAGAGTTAACCTGATGATAAATGCACACACCTATCACAAGTGAGCACGAATCACCCTCAGGGATGTAACCCACAGGGTTTAACTCAGCAGTCCACAAACTAGAGCGCGTCTACTCCTGGAATGGCATGGAGATTTTTCTAGGGGGTGGCTGGGCACACAGGCTTTTTAAAGGAATCCATTTCCAGACCGTCAACATCCATTTTAAAATTCTTTCTTAAACCTGGTTTATGGGAGAATGCCTCCTTTTTCATGTCCCTTCACACAACCAGCCTCCCCCGACAGGCCTCTCAACTCAGCTGAGGTCCACCTCTCAAGCCAGAAAATATCCCGCCCTCCACCTCCTCCTCACCAATGTATCCCCCAATTTCCTGAGAGAAAACTGAAAAATACAAGGTACATACCTGCACACCTATATACATACGTCAGAGTAAGCTGCTGCCTCCTTCAAAGGTACAACCTATACAAGGCCACGGTGGATAAAGAAGCATAAATCTGAACACTAAGAATAATAAAACTTCCAAGTGCAGATAGAGAACGGGAGTTCAGACACATTCTCTAAGACACTGGTGAGCACTGCAGACACAGTTCAGAGCTCAGCTGAGACGATTCTCTTTGTGGAATGCTGGAAGGGTGTAGAGGTTTGAAAAAAGGACTCATTGAAGAAAAGAAAGAGTAAGAGAACGAAGCAGGAAAGAAAGAAGAGGCATGGCAAACTGATTTCGTATTAAAGGAAGAAAACCTACCGAACAAGTCAACTGAATAAACGCCACAAACTCCCAGAACATAATCGGTGACGGAAGTGCCATAGGATCAAAACGAAATGCCTGGATGCCACTCAGTCTATAAAGAAAGGCTACGTGTTCTCCACACATCTCACTAGTTGCATAAGAAATAAATCAATACTTTTTTAAAAGGAAAGCAGAAGATAAAATATAGAGGTCGCAGAAAATAGAAAATTAATGATGATCTTCCAGACAGACTTAAAACAATTCCAGCCACTAACGAGCAATGAGGCTGAGGAAGGCGCCACTAGGAAATGTCACACTACTCAGTGAGATGATACATGGAGTAGTTTAAACTTATCTCTTTTTTTTTTTAGTAACATTTATATATTAACCAAGATGCAGGTTTATAGTCTAATTCTGAGCCTCACCATAAGAATCTTATCAGCAAAAGTTCTGTATAATTTACCATGACTACACATCCTCATCAGGTTTAGGAAGGCAGCTGATACATTCTGCATCTTTGAAATCGACAGCTAGAAGCTAACTATTCTTTTAACAAGCTGTCGAGATATGCAGTTTGCCAAAGAAACACTGTTTCGACTGGTTTTTTGAAAAGCAGATAAAACTTAGAATTCCCGAAACAAACCAGATACATAAAATTGTCATCAAATGCCTAGGAAGCAAATGACTCACACGTACCAAAACCCTTCATAAGTAAGATGTATTTCCAATAAATTATCCCTGATTTTGAACTCAGATAATTCGCTGCCCGTTTTCCTACAAATTATTATCTTTTATTGCCGAAGAGAATAGGACAAAATTGCATCACAAGTGTTTTACTTATGATTAAATTTTATTATGATTTTGAAAAATACTCAGCCGTTGACTTCCTGCTTCCCTGCCACTCATCTCCCTGGGCAGACACCACCTCAGTTCCCTGGAGTTCTAAGGGAACAGAAGAAATCTCAACAGCGGGTTGCGGCATCTCTGTAGTTCAAAGCCAACTCACCACTGTTGGAATACATGCATCAATGAGTACTTCCCTATGGCTTGGGAAGTGTGGTTCAAGTTCAATTCCAGACTTTTCAATCTAAAAGGTTATGTCTCAAAAATGTTTATTGCCAATTAATAAATGTGACAGTTAAGTACGTGCTCCTGCAAGGTCAACGAGAACCTTATTAATGCTCGTGTTGGACACAGCATCAAACCACCGCGAGATGATTTTATAACAATAAATTGAAAATTTTGATTTTAATCAAATAAGTCTCAAGGGACAATGAATGCTCAGCTACCAGAAAGGAAATACTGTTTCCCATATCAATGAGTCAAAAAACAGCAAGGAAATTTATTTTAATATACTCTCATTTTGGAAGTAATATGTATTTTGTTATCATTTTGATTCTGCTCTCTACCAAATACATTTAAAATTCAATTTTTCCATACATCAAATTAATTGCATAAAATAATGAGAAACATTTCATTCTCAACTTACTTTATACTCAAGTATAAAAGGTATTAGATACAAAGACTTTTTCAAATATAGCTAAGCTCATTAAGAATTTCTGTTGTTTATGTCATTTCAAAATGACATTGCTAAAAAAATTGCTAGAATTCTTTAATTGTACAATTTTAGTATTAAGAATTAGCTATTGGGATAAAATATATATATTTTTTTAATTAGTAAGGCTTTTAAAAGGCAAGTGACCAGTAAGTATTCATCGACTCCTGAGTCTTAGAGTAATTTTTTTAATTTGCCCTCTACCCAAAAATACTCCCTGGGGTAAATTCATGTTACTGACCCAAGAAAGCAGTAGGTCTACAGGTAAATGAAGGAGTGATGAAGGAAGGAGAGAAGGTAGAAAAAATAAGGTAATAACCTTATCAGCATGGTCTGAATGTAATCCTTCCTTTAAAGTTAAAGTTCACTCAAAGGTCTGTTGCAAAACCCAAAGGCTAAGATATGCCAGGAAATAATGTGATAAACTTTAAATTTGCAAAAAAAAAAAAAAAAAAAAATCAGTGGGTATTCTGTCGTATCATTCCAGGTTATCAGATTCTATAAGAGCTTAAGTCTTATATCCATCAGCTGCATTCAACTCTCTAAATAGTAAAGCAATAATAATAGAAATGGTTCATTTCTGTAGAAATGCAAATAAATTTTGTCCAGTGGGAAAGAAATCAATGAAGATCAAATAAGATCACTGTCCTGTGGAGACTGACCAGTTGTGCATCTGTTTTTCATTTGACATTCCTGATCGTCTCTCTAGGAATGCTCTTTTAATGCTTCTCTGAACAAATTGTAACATCCTACTGGCTCCCTCATTAGTTAACGAACGAATTAAAATTTTTTGATACCTGTTCTTTTTATATTTGAGTAAGTCATTATTTTTTTAAAGTAATCTTTAAAGAATTTTTTAAAGTAGTCAAAACTACTTTAGAAAATGACGTTCATTTTCGACACACACTTTCTTAAAATTTCCACTAAATAAATCATAAGTCACTCCACGCAAATGACTCAAGCTGAAATAAAGTATGCTTCAGTGAATCCTAAACACCATCATTATATGATGTACTTTCATTGTTTCCAGACCACCGAGAAAGAAAAGCTGCCAACTGCGCTCTAACACAACACTTTTTTTTTATCATTTAAGATTTTCTGTATTTTTTTTCTCTTATCTTTGTCACATATTCCACAGCTCTGCTTCCATGCCTTTGTGCGTATACGATTTATCTTCCAAAGGCCAAATCGTAGGATTTGGCAACGCACTGACATTGAGAGCTACATTAAAACCACGGCCCGGCCAACAGGGAGTTTAAGACGCTATGAATTTTAAAGATGCATCCTAATTCCAGATATGTTGAATATAAGAAAAAAATGCACATCTTATAAACCATTAAAAAAATGCAAAAATATATAACACAATTATAAGGTGCAAATCGCTTGCAACCAGAAACTATCACTAGATGGTCATCGTTGGCTTAAATATTGGAGCTAGGATAGTCGATAGAAATTGCTAGAAATGTACGGATCTTAAAACTAAGAGCCAAGATCTCAGTGAAGCCAAATAATCCTTTAGAATTAAAGATAAAAGGTGGGTCCTTGACCGAACCAAGTGGCCCCCTGCAGGAGCATATAACAGCTGGCGAAAGGAAAACGAGGAGGAAGGCAGCCCGATCACCGCATCCTTCCCAAGGAAGTAATCACCTTCTTCCCGACATGCCGCGGACGCTGCGTGCCCATCTTCAGCCTAGTGTCAGCCACCAGCTTGCGAAACTGCCGCTATGACAACAATAATCTCCGTCAACAGGTCAGGAGGCTGTTTATTCAAAGGATCCGTTTCTCCACGTCGTTATCCGCACCTTGATGGTAAAGGAGACCAAGTTCTCTCCAGAACACTCAGGTACCTTTTTCCAAATTAAAAACCTAGTCCTGCAAATACTTACAGTGAAACCGCTCGAATTTCCTACTAGGTTTTCCTTCTTAATGGTTGGCCTTTCATAAGATGGTAAACAAGCTTCATCTGCCCCTCTATTCCTTGGGTCTGCGGGCCTGCCTGGAACTCAGTGGGTGTCATACACGTTGGTGAACTTCACCGTGAACTTCCTCTCTGACAGTTAACCTATGAGGTAGGTACAGCAACCATCATTATTCCCACTTCACACGTGAAGAAACTTGGGATTAGAGAGTTCAGAACTTTTCCCAAGGTCACACAGCTAAGGGTCATTGTCACGGTAGACTCCCAGGCCTTGGGACTCTGGATCCAGCACGTTGCGACCATCTCAGACTCAAGGGACCACGGCTGTGAGCTTCCCTTCCCTCGGGGAACAAACGCACTTGTGCCAAGGCTCTGTCTGGCTCAGTTACTGAAACCACAGTCGCAGTAAGTTCATCATTATTAATGAGGTGATTCCCCGCCTGGTTGCACTTGCATTTGAGAACGGATATTGCCAAAATTAGGTCCAGCAGAGACCACGGGAGATACACAATATCGACAGTCAGGTGATCAGGTGCTAGGGGGACCAGAACACTTAATTTTCCTGGGCCTCGCAGTCTTCATTTACAACAGCAAGGTAAAAGGTAAAAAAACCAAGGTCTTTTCCTAATTAAAAACCTATGATTCTAATCCGTATCAATGATACCAATCAGATCTGCTGAATTTTACTTCTTCACATTTAGTTTTCCATAAAGTGTCGAAAAAAAGAGGAAACTGTAGAAGCCTGTCTGTGACAAGCTACAATGGGACAAAACGGAGATTGAACACTCAGAAATTTAACTCCATTTCAGCCACAGTGCCGGACTGAGGACCCCATCAGCACTCACCGAAAACTGCTGAAGGTTTTGAGGGTAAGTGAGAACTGTGCAGACACGATTGTCACAGCAGCCACTCCAGTTACACAAGATACCGTCACATTTTACTAGCTTATAACATATGTTTTTTTGTAGATGGCAAAACTACACTTTTCTCATTACCAATGCCCTAGTTCTTGCCACAGTTAACGTCTCCAAATGTCACTGCTTTGTCCCTGAAAGCAAACATACAGAATTCTCTCACATGCGAAAAATGTTCACCATGTCTCTTAGTTGTTTCAAGAAATAGCATAAGTCCTTGAGTTTCTAAATAGAACCACACTACCCAGATATGTATATCTAAAAGAATTGAGTTAAATTTCCCATTTTTCCCTCTTTTGCAAGCTTTCAGCCCATTGTATCTGCCTCAGTCTTCAAGAGATAAACTATTTTTTTCAATCAAAGAATAAATAAAATTTGTATTTTTGACTATTTGGTAAGCATTCAGCTTTGTATGAGCAAATTTTGCTTATATGAGAACATTTTCTTTGTATGAGTAGATTTCTATTAAAATGTAAATTATTTCTACTTTATCTGTTGAGCCTTTTTAATAAAAGCTATTTTAAAACGGTCAAAAATCTTTGATCAGTTTTTACAGGAAATTATAATTACCATCAATAATATTCACAATCTACTTTCTATTTTAACACAGGAGAAACCTAGCATAGCACTACCCTGTACGAGAACAGAAAACCTACATTAAGTGCCCCCAAAAAGTTCCCCAATCTCTTCCTCCTTTGCCTCTCTGCTCTACTTCCTCTCAAAAAAATTCTTTTCTCAAAAGTTTCCTACAGGAGCAAATTTTCCAGACTCTCCAATCCCTCTGCTCTTTCCATCACTTTCTTTGAGAAAGTGGCCAGTTTCGGATATAAAAGGTAACTCAAACTCAAGACATTTGAATTACAATGAGTAAACCAAAGAGAACCTACTTGTAAAGATCTGGGCACATACATTGAATTTTCAAGGACATTTTAACTGTTATTCACTAAATCTTTTTAGGTAAGGGATATTTCTTCTACAAATACAGCTAAACACATTGGCATTCAAGAGTTTTAGTGCAAATACCAAAACCTAAAAGAAATGAGAGGAAGCCAGTTAGAAATGAGTAGCAAGTTTAAAGCCAATTAACATTTGTAGCAAGTTTAAAGCCAATTAACATTTGAAAGTCAAAAAGAGTGGGGTACTTACTTTTTTTGGTTTGTGGGGGACGTTTTAAAAAAAATGGCTGCCTTCTCTTTTTTGTTTCCAATGACAAAAGAAAAAAAAATTAACTAGGAGAAGGAGGAAATGAAAACAGTCATTTGCAAATTTTGCCATACGGAAAATTCCTGTCAATATCCTTCTTTGGTATTTATCTTTAAAATTAGTTCCCAATTTATTTTTATAATTGCCATAAATAATGAGTCAGGTAGTGTGGTCACCTAAAGCCGAACAATGTTCCATAATTCTATTCAGCTCAAGTTCATTGTATCTTTCTGATCTTAAAACTTGTCAATGGTCCATATAGAAGATGTGGAATGTGCTGAACAGCGGACAAAAGAAAAAAGAAATACCCAAAAACTGTGATCCACATAAATCATTACTTCATACCTTCATTACTACATAGTACTTCATAAATCACTACTCTCATTTTTTCCAAGCCAGGTTTATGCTTGTTCATTTGATTCTGTATACTTACTAATTTTTTATTATTTAACGTAACAACATAAGCTCTTCTTCACGTTGCCTCAAATTGTCCAGTCTTTAAGAGAGCATTCCATGGAGAATTTCACTATTTGTATTTTGCCTTAGTGCTGAGTATTTATTTGTAATTTCTTTTCTAATCATTATAAAATAATTCTGTGAGGAACATATGAAGCATGAAGTTTTTCCAGTATTTCAAACACTTTACTTAGAATATGTCCCTTAAAATTGAACCTATTTTTCAAAACTAATCAAAATTAAAGGCCACGTGATGCCTGGAATTTGGAACAAAATAATACAGGGTAGGGAATTAGATGGGAGTCACCCATGAAACAAGACTGTATATAGTTAAGGTTTTCCAGATTAATATGTTCAAACAAAAATAAAATGCAGACAGTATCCTGGAAAATAAATTTTTATATCTATTTATGTTTATATATGTTTATACATATATGTATATATATGTATATACGTATATATGTATATATGTATATATATGTATATATATGTATATATGTATATATGTATGTATGTGTGTGTGTGTGTGTGTGTGTGTGTGTGTGTGTATAAAAATTCTGGCAAAGATGAAAGTTTTTAAGGCTCTTGGTGCACCCTGCCAAACTGCTTCCCTGTGAAGCTGTAATTTGTTTTACAAAATCCCAGCACACAGCTTTAAGGTTTATTGTGAAGCCTTTCTCTTCGGGTCCTCTTTCCTCTGAAGTCTTCGTTTACACTAGACTTCTCTAACCTACCACAAATTTTTTTTTACTGAGAGAACGTTTCTGAGTTCTCACTTTCTTCGGTACACTGGCAATCGCCTTCGTGATGCTTGTTGTTCGTGCAAAGGTGACGCCGTGCAGGATAAGGTGGATCACGCCCTGATCCACCCCCAGGGATGGAGAGCACACTACTGCTCACGAGACGAAACTGTGTTGGCCGTCGTGTTGTCTAGCAGAAATTGGAAGCGACCGTCACTGTATCCCTCTCAGGAGCTGCACGGTATGCCTTCAGACTGTGTTTACCAACGTGAAAACGAGTGGAGCTGCCTTTAAGTTGCTGAATTTTAAAAAGCAGGCAACGAAAATGTTTGTATAGCATAATTCCATTTTGCATGTATTATACACACACATATGTACACACACACACACACACACACACACACACACACACTCAGAAAAAACCTTGAAGTGCGTATCTTATTATCAAGAAGAAAATAGACAGTATCTTCTTGGAGAGTTGACATTACAAGTGATTTTTATAAACATCTTTATATTTATTTTTATATATAAATATATATATATTTATATATATATATTTATAAATTTATATATAGAAATATATATATTTATGTTTATTTATATGCTTTGATTTTAGCAATATACATTCTAAATGTATATATTTTTTTAAAATTATCAACTAAAGGAACTCTCAAAATAGTCATTATCGGAGCAGTTGATTTTGTACATGTCAATTTCCAGCTCAACTGTACCAAAAGTTCCCCAACTTAATAACACTGAATCTCTCATCACTAAACAATGCAACAGACCACGTCATCATCACTTGGATAACACTTGTTTCCATATTTTTCAAAATAGTTTTGTACCTAAAGATTTTCCAAAGCTACCACATACTAACAGGAAAATTTTGGTTCAAAGTACAGGTTAAGACAATTAAACATACTAACAAGGCCCAATTCACACCCAGAAATTAATTTTTAGACTATTAAAACCTATAAATGTATATCTGTAAGGCTTTACTAACTAAAAATGCAATGTTTCAAAGTATTCCAGGGCTTCATTGAAACCCAGCATGCCCACCGCTACCAATTCCAACACGGTCTGCCCACAAAGCCCTAGCTCTGACTGCCACCGAAGTTTCGTGTCCTCGAGAAAGGCACTCATCTCCAAAACCAGCATTTTGCACAGGTCCATTTCAAAAGTGTTACGAGTCTACGACTCTACAGAAGCTTAAAAAGAAATTGGTTAATAGGGAGCTTTACCATGACATAAAACACGTTCATTTCCTAGAGCTGCCGTGACGAAGTGACAAGAACGGGGCGGCTCAGAACAACAGAAATGCCCTGTGTCACTAGAGGTCAGAGCCGGAACAGAGGAGCCAGCAGAGCCAGGCTCCCTCCCCAGAGGCCCGGGGAGGGTCTGCCCCCGGCCCGTTGAGGGCTTCCAGGCGGCCACAGCTGTCCCTCGGCTTCTCTCAGCTCATTTTTGATGACTGTGATTCACACACTCGCGGGTCCCCCACCGGGCTGCTCCTGGTTCCACGAGCGACACCACGCTCCCAGCCACCACCCCACCCTCCAGGCCGGCTCTCTCAGAAGAAAGTTAGCCAACCTCCCCCCGCTCAGCTAGAGAAACTCCCCTTCACAGTGCTCCTCATCCCGCAGCGTGTGTCGCTTGGTGTCGTCTAATTGTAGGGGTACGAGATGGTGTTTGAATCCAGACATGGCTCAAAAATGACATGAAAAATGATCCCATTTAGTACCTTTTCAAGAAAAAACTAAGAAGTTTGGGAGAGAACCAGAGAAAAGAAACAAACCCTTGATCTTTGCAAACTATAAGCCTTCTTTCTAAGTTAAAATAAACAAAAAACTTTATAAAAAAGTGCTGACTCAACTAAGCAGAACATGTCTCAGCTGCAATAACTATGATATTATAATGAACAAAAAGCGATTATCTGTATAAAATGGCTTTGAGATACATTTAAACGCACTATGTTTATGTATTTATATAAGCACTTACTTACCAATACCTCAGAAAAATCGAGATCCCAACAAAGGTCAGCTTATAAATGAGAGTACAAGCTATGAGCTCAGATCAATAGCCGTAGAGTTCATTATCAGAGAACCAGAATGACGGACTGTCACCATTTGGCAGAGGGGCCAAGGGCGCAGCTCACGGGGTGAAGAGGCCCCGGTCTGAATCCTCACGCCAGCATTTCATCGAGTGACCTTGGGCGACTTACTTAATCTCTGTGTGTCTCAGTCTTTTCCTAACGTAATAAGTTTTCATCTCACCCAGTTATTGGGAAGATAAAATGAATAGATAGATAGATAGATAGATAGATAGATAGATAGATAGATAGATATAGATATAGATATAGACATATAGATATATAGATATATAGATATAGATATAGATATAGATATAGATAGATATATACAGAATAATTCTCGGCACATAGTAGGGCCTCGGAAACCTGTAGTTCTAAAATTTTCAGTTGCATATATAGCCCAAAACTATATTCAATCCTATTTTAAAAAATGGTCTTCATTGTAAAGGGAATATTTTGTTGTCATTACAGTTTGGGGGCTTTGTCCTCCTGCTTATAGGAGCCACACGACTCCTTCTCAAGCACAGTTCAGGTGACTGCAGAGGACACATCCTCAATGCTGAGTGACGTTCACCCTGAAAACACTATGCTGGGTCCCGGGTTCATGTGTGGACTTGCTCGGAATGACAGAGATAAAAATATTAATTACCACTTTAAACATGATGATTGGCTATTCTTTTCCTTTTAAGAAAAGGCACGCTCACTATACGCAAAAATATTCTCGTTGACAATTGACTCATTGCTGTGCGTGACCTGTAGTTTTTCCTAAAATCGAGCAATTAGATTTTAAACAAACCCTTGTGAAACAGAAGCAAAACTCCTGCCTCAGTATATTGAACATCCCTGAAAGGTCTCCTCCCAGAAGCGACACCCCCCAATTAATATTCATCCTCTTCCTCAAAGCATCAGCGACTATGCTGCTAAGCCACACGAGATTAATAATAACATTTGGCTGCATGAAGAAATATGTTGCATTATAGGGAACTAATATCTCATCCAGGAGAATAAAGAGCCCAGGAGACAACCGATTGTAAAAATATTAAGAAAGAGGTAACCATAAAAGCCATTCTTCCTCACCCCAAGGAGATCTACTAACTGCCAGTCACTCCCCACTTGCATGAGTATTCCCTTAGGGGACCTGCCATGTTCCTGCAAAAGTCAGTCTCGCTGCACCACTCACCCAGGATGTTTCTCTAGATTGGTTTCCAAGTATAGAGAGCGTATCTGTAAATAAAGGATACATCATGCCTTGTTAACAGATGTTATCAGCCCTCGCTGCTCAGGAACTGAAATACCTACACGGGGATTCACTTACAGAGAACCCTAGGAATCCGCTCGTGCCCCGAGCAATGGGTATCAGATAAGCATCGCCTGTGTTTGCCCTCTTAGTATGAGCACAGGACTGCTGTCAGGCCACCCTATCCACGCTTGATGCCTAGTTTCTTCCAGGAACCATCAGGAAGCCTAAAATTTCACCATTCAAATAACTTTAAGTCACAGCCATGCCCCCCTGAACACGCCCGATCTCGTCTGATCTCAGAAGCTAAGCCAGGTTGGGCCTGGTTAGGACTTAGACGAGAGACCACTTAGGAAGACCTGGTGCTGTAGGTGGAAAAAATAAATAACTTTAGGTCTTCAAGGCTTTCAGAGGAGAAGAAAATATAGAAAAGAATTCTAGAGTTAACAGTAGTAATCTAGGACTTACTTATATGCTACATAAACAAATAGAATCAGAGCCTAACAGAGGAAAATGATATGCAAATTGTGTTGAAAAGGACTCTGATAGTGATATGGCAAATGTAGGGGAAGAAACAGTCAGAGATGGAGAGGGGGTGTGGGAGCTTAGCGAGGGGTGAGAGGCCTGAACCAGAGCACTACAAAAAGAGCAGAGAGAAATATTCAATATTTCACAAATAGACCTAAAAAAAAAACAAACAAAAAAACAAACAAACAAAACAAAAAAAAAACAAACAAACAAACAAAAAAAACAGAAAAAAACAAAAAATCTCTGATTGTACAGAGATGGTAAGAAAATGGAAGAGGCTCAAGATGATGGTGAAGTCTCTGACTTTGTCCTGTGACCATGGTAATGGCAAGAACCCAAATTATAACTGGAGGAAGAGAACAAGTCTGGAACGGGAGAGAAGGCTAGGCTGGGTTGGAAAAAAATCCACAAAATAGCATCATACGGATATATCCAGGAGACAGCTAAAATATATAGGCCTGACGCTTAGGAAGGAAGTCAAAGGCAGTGGGCGAAGGGAAAAGGAAATAGGGCCAAGAAAAGAACCAGCAAAACAGAGAGTTCAAAGAACAAGAAAGAGAAAAACACAACAAGGGACCAGAAAGTTTCGAGGAGGAAGTACTTATGGTGTCTGATTCTGCTACGAAATCAGAAAGAATTCGAATTATGGTTCATTATCATAGAACCAGACTGGCACCAACTAGCAATGGGACTGTTTAGGACTTTTTCAAAAAATTTCTGTAGAGTACTAAACATGGAAGTTGATTTCAGTGAACTGAGGGAATGAATGAATTAAGGAACTGAAGAGAATTCACAGGTTACTTACTCTTTCTGAAAACTTGAAAATGAAGAGAAAAATGCCAGTTTGGCTCTAAAATCTACCACTTCCAGGAAGTTCAAGTCTCTGTCACTACGAAGTGGAAGAGGGGACAAAACAGAAGGAATTAAAAAGGGCTCGACAGTCCTTAAATCTGACTCATGGGTCGTGACGTTAGGATCCACTGAGCCCAGCTACACGGTTCAGTGCAGTAGCCAAGAGCCTCGTGGTCCACACTGAGATGAGCTCTGGGAAACCCACGAATTGTCAAGACTTGGTGCTTTGAGATTTAGTATTTCATAAAATGTAAACTACCTCGCTAATATTTTTAATATTAATTACATGTGCAAATAATATTTTAGATACACCGAGTTAAATAAAATATATTATTAAAACTAATTTCCCTTGTTTCTTTTTACTTAAAATTACCTGTTGAGCTCCCATTATATTTCTATTGGACAGCGCTGATCTGGAGAACGAACACATCCAGGATTCGGAAAGGTGCTATCAGAGCCAGTCCTATATCACGTTAGAGTGACATTTACAGAGAGGCCACTCAGGACAACTTCAGGATCGTAGAGTTCAGGAAACTAAGATCCTCACTGATTAGGCGGCTTATTGAGGTCATCTGCCTAGTTAGGAGCAAAACCCAGATCAGAACTCACGCATGGGTTTACCTATTATTCCGCCTCTTGAAATGTCAGTAAAAACTTAAAAGCTTGAGTGAAAAAAGAAAATCATGACATGACTGTTACATACACCTCATTCTGTGCAACATTCAATAAAACACCTTGCTTACAGCAAAAATTATAACCTCCAAACACATTAAAATCATGACCTCCATAAACAGAGAGTGTCCTATGTTCACAAGCCAACCTCTAATCTTTTAAGGTATGTCACCCCATGTTTTGCTTTTGATGTACTTTGGTCGTATATACACTCCGAATTTATTGCAACCCAATTCTACACTGATTTTAAAGACAGTATCATCCATTAAAGTATATATGTCTTTTTTAAAAGTTGTAGGAAAAGTTCAAAAGAATTTACATCTCAACTCTCGTGTAACGAGTCATCGCTTGAGAGTGGGAATTCACTAAGACATCACGATGCTCTTAGTACAATACTCTGGGGAGTTAAAGAGTCTAAAGTATGGCTACAGGATACGATGATGTACCGTATTCCAGACTCTGACAAAATTTAAATCCTACATCGCCCAATGCAACCTTCAAAGCTCATCCCACCACTGTGTCACAGGTCACAGTGTCAGATCACCACTAATTAACACCAACCACAATCTCTGGCTGTCATTTCTTCAATACTCCAAATTCCTGTAAATCTATTTGTACTTCCCCTGTAAGAAAGGGCACGTTCAAGAAAGAAAGGAAGAAACATTTTCTTTTCATGCTAAATTTCCACACGAAATTGAAAGATAAATTGATCACCTTAAACTGAACGTGATACTTAATTTTGTGAGATGGTTTAATAAGCTAATAACTGCCAAAATCATGATTTTGCTCTAAAATAGTGCTGAAAAGAAAAGATTATTTGATTAGACAAAGATTATTTGATTATTTCATTCTGTATACCTACCTTGTATTTATTTTAACAAATGATACTATTAGTATTCCAAAATGGCATTATCGAGAATAACAAATAAAGAATACCAACATCTCCTTCAAGAATATCAGCTGCTGTCTCAATGTATCCTATGGATACAAAGCCGATGCAAATCTAACAGAGTTAGGCATGCACAGAGTGACTGATGTCCAAAGAGAAGCTTTCCTTTCTGATCTGCATGTTCTCACTTCTTTGCCATGCTGCCTGGGACCCCTCTAGACTCCTGTGCGCCAGCCTGTCCACTGGCCGCTGGCCGCTGGGATGTCCCAGAAGGACAGAGCCAGGTACCATTTCAAGCTAAGCTTCAGCACACACGTCTCGGGCTTGCCCCTTTCAGCTTATTACATATAGTGGTACCACCGCCATCTCGAGAAGCATAATTCAGGGTCCCTGCTCCTTCACGGCTGGCGGGGTGAACCACAGCATTGGTGTCTAAGCTAACCACTTCGGACTAGAAGTGACTTACAGGTGACGGAGAGGAAATTACATAAGCATCTCGGGTAGATTTGATACCAATCTTCTATAAGATATTGACCACAGCAACATTCCGATGGCCTTCCAATTTGGTACAGAGCCTATAATTTGGTATAAAGGATTTGTTGTTTCCTTAACACTCCAAGCATCACTGAGAGAGAAAGTCACAAAATGCAATGACAGTCTTCAATGGTTCACTACCAGTGAGAAGCTGGCCTGTTTAAGACTTTGCTGGCGCAGGCTAATACGTGACGTAGATGTTACGCTCACACGAGGCTAAGATGGGACACTTGGTTCACGATCAACAAACCCACTCACCACTTCCTCCATGCAACTGTTCACTCCTGCCCCGACCTCTGGCACACACCATCTCTAAAACCCTTGCTTTTTCTTCGGTCAAGTACGTACCAACCCATCATTAAGATCTAGTTTTAAATTCACACCTATTTTCTGCTCAGCCCCTCTCCCTTCAGTTAACTCGTTCGTCTCCATATCACATCAATAGTTGTTCATGTGCCTTTTTAAACTCACTATACGCCATGTGTCTCTGCCCCGGCTCCATGCTGATCACGTGATACACACGGGTAGAAACTCTACCTGCCACTTCTGTTGTGCCATCTGACATTTGCCACCGACGGTATGCTCGTAAAGCAGATAACTTAATTTTTAATGAGTCGCAGAGATCCGATGTGTGGCGTTTGTCAACTTGCGTGATATAAATCCTTGCACCGTGGCTGATTCCCACGTGGCGCAGCTAAATGCAGGGCTGAGAACCACGCTTCTCCTCAGCATCAATGCTGTCTGCTTTCCACGTTGTCTTATTCAAAACCCATGCAATTATATACTAAGTTCCATGAACATGCCTGTCCATGTTCTTTACCAAACCCAGCGGAAGCGTTTGGAACCTATTTGCCAAATGAGAAAATTGTCACTGTTTTGAAGTATAACGAAATGTTGTCTAAGTATCGAAAAATAAATTTAACCTTCACATGTGGAAAATAAAAGAATCAGAGAGAAAAAAAGAACGGTCAAGGTAAAGGGTATCTTACAAATTATCTAGTGTAATCCTTTCATTAAAGATATTTATATATATATATATATATATTATATATAATAAAATAATCAGAGAGAAAAAGAACTGTCAAGTTAAAGGATATCTTACAAATTATCTAGTGCAATCCCTTCATTAAATGTGTGTGTGTGTGTGTGTCCATATCCACAGAAGTTAATTGACAAGTTAATTGACACGCAGTCCCTTGGTGCCCGAGTGAGCCTGGAGCCCAGTCTCCAGGTAGCTGGTCCACATCTTTCCTGAGGAGCTATTCGAGGCTGCCCCCCGGGTTACTCCCCGGCGAGGAGCAGCCGGCATTCTGAAAAGCAGACTCTTCCATGAGTTTTCCACATTAATATAGAATGCAGGACTACATTTGATATACTATCTGATAAGAGGAAAGTCAGGCTAATTATGAGACTATCAGTGACAAAAGAGACTGTCATTATAAGGGACACATCAGATGACCTTTCTCAACACAGCGTCATGGGAGCAGAGATTAAACCAAACCCTAAATTCACACTGCCTTTAAATTTGAAATCGTCTCTGAACTTAATTAGCTTTGCTACTGGCCCCTCTGCATCTCATCATTCGTGCAGAGGTCATATAAAGTTAGACTTTATGTGAACCCGGAAATGATTACCAAGATCTTTCCACAGTTCAGACGTATAAGATATAAAACTGTAAAAATGGCCAAGAATCAAGAGATTTTAATAATGACACATATACAAGTTATTAGCTTAGAGAGAAGGCAAATCTTTCTTTTGACAATATCTGGGATTTTTTTTACCTAAGTTTTTAACAAGACCTGAGTTGGGATATGCTTATAGAAATCATACTATTTTATACTGAATTTCTATGCATGGTTCAATTATGACGACAGCTCTAAATGTGTTTCTATTATAAAATAGATGAGCAAATTTAAAAAACAAACCAATAACAAAAATTATAACTGAAACTACGGTATTTTAATGAATCGGAAGACACCTATACTCCCGAGAAAATCTTTTTCTCCACTTCATTGTTGATTATCATTTAAAAATCCACATACGATAAATGCACTAAACAACCATACCGCCTTGTAGATAACTAAAAACATCACTGACTCCATTTCTACAGCAAAGATAACTGCAATATTCCCCTGATACCTACGGTGGTTTTCTGATTTTTTTTTTCCAGTGTGATCTTATTACGGCCTAATTATCCATCTTGCTTTTCTTCCTTTCTGTTAAACTGAGATTCATGAAGCAGTTTAACCTCTCATTTAAAATAATTCAATATGGCCCCCTCCTTCACCGATAATTGGCCTCTCTCTTTATTAACTAATTTTCCCCCTTGATTTATTACAAATCTTTTCTGCCAAATTTGCATCCGTCCTGCTGATATATTCTTTACCGTCTTTCAACTCAATTAGCACCCTCTCACCGGTACTAAAGCTCACCTCTTACTTCTTCAAGTTCTTACTGCTCTTTAAAGATCCTCTAAGTAGAATAATGAATTTTTAATAAACCTGGAATATTTTCATGATTCTTATTTAAATCTACAGTGACATTTATCTGAGACCTACTATTCATCCTGAAATGTTCCCTACTGGATCGTCACGCTACTCTGTGGTCACTTCCCAACCACACAAGTACACAAATCCTGCCAATGTGACTTATGAGCTCTAAAAACACACTGAGCCCTATATATTAACGTTATCATATCCATAGCCAGATCAGACAGAGCCAGCTTCTCCGTCTGCCATTTCAATATATTTTTAATAAAGTGATACCTGCACTTGCGGTGCCTTCGGTAAATATTAGTGGGACCTCTTGATGTGAGTACACCTGTCACTAGTTTATGCAAGGAGTGACCTTTCAAAATATCGGTCACTGAAGCTTCTCATTAACGGAAATCAACAATTATTAAAAGCAAACAAACAAACAAAGCATTTCTTATCCCTTCTTGGAAAAGATGTTTTCTGAGCTCCAAAGCACGGATAAAGGTTGGTGACTGTCACTTCAAGCCCATTCTGTGTCTTCTCAGCCACAGACACATCTCCCAGCAACCTCCACGCACCGAAAACAGCGACTTTTTAAATATTTTTTTGTAAAAGGAGAAGAGAAATGGGAGGGTAACTACTGACCTTGGATCAGATAAGGTCATGTTAAGTCAGTTTTGAGGCTTCCCCTACATTCCCAGGACCGAAACTATGAAACAGAATACGGAATCCGGCACCGTTTCCTATCAGAACAAGTGGACAGAGGGCTGACCGCTGGGAGATGCACCTGAAGCTCACAAAAGAGATGGAGATAACCAGAACGAGACCAACCGCCCCTCTCGAAATCTCAGCCCCAAGAATAAAGCCCAGAGGTCAGCAATGTAAGATTCCGACAGCTTTCTTATTCTGAATCATTTCAAACAAACAGGAAAAGAATTTACTCTTATCTTCCTGTAAAACACCGAACGACCTGACAACTTTACATTTTTCAGTTGCACTAATTTCAAGACTTAACCTGAATAAGCGTATATTCATTGGATGCCTTCGACCAAAAAAAAGACCTCGTTTCAAAGTCTCCTTATCAAATTTCTGTGTATGATACCATCCCGGCTACTTTAAAACATTCCAAATCAGTTTTGACTCCAGCTACCAAAGCATGCGACAGATTTTGCTGATATTCTGAGGGATTCTTTTTTCCAGCTCCCTCAAGAGTCCATCTTGATCCCTAAAACCATTTGCATGCAGTTGTGTCAATGGACGAGACCTCGGAGATCAGCTGGTCTCCATCACTTATGGTGCAAATGCTAAAACTGACCCAAAGAGGATTTAAAATAATCTGGCCAGTCACCCAGCCGGCTTGTAAGTGACGCAGCCGAAAGCAGCCAGAATTCTCAAGGACGCAGCAGGTAGACGCTTACAGATTTATGTAAAAGGACATAATTTTTAGTCGCGTACGGAAATAAAATCAGTGTTTTTCAAATGCTTAGTAAGCATCTTTTGTAAAAGCGTTCTTATGCATCGTAAGGTAGTATTAGAACTGTCTGCATTTTCTAATTAGCTGACATGAATGCCCACTGCTACTCTAACAAAACAAATGTAAGGGTTTAAAATAACACTTATTTATCATCTCACCGTTCTGGAGGATGGAGGTCAGGCGGATTCCGCTAGGTGCTCTCCTTAGGGTCTCAGAAGGCCAAAGTCAAGGTGTTGGCAGGTCCTGGCCCTCCACTGCAGTCTGGGGGCAAATCCATTGCCAGCTGGCAAAATTCAGTTCCGTGTGGTTGCAGGACTGAGGTCCTCACGTCTTCGCTGGCCTTTGGTCAGAGGTCACCTTCGTTTCTCGAAGCAGCCTGCTTTCCCCTGCTCTGGGCCCTGCGTCTTCCAACCAGCGATGGTGCCCCGCCCGCTACAGCGCCCCCACGGCCGCGTCTGCCTCTGCTTTTAAAGCCTCCCGTGATTACGTGATTACGTGATTACGTGATTACGTCGGGCCCACCTGGAGAACCCAGGCACCATCTCCATCTCCGGGGTCAATGAAAGGTCAACCATCACAACCTTAACTGCATCTGCAAAGTCCCTTTAGCGACGCAGAGAAACTAAACTTATCCCTACAGGCGACAGCTCATCATATTCATTGTCCCGGGGAGCAGGGCATCACATCTTCTTGGGGACCCAAATGCTGCCTACTACGCTTAGCACCAACTTTATTTAAGGAAATGTGACTTTTTTTTTTTTTAACAGATCACATCATGCAGACTTCACCTCTTAACCACAGTCACCCTGACATCATAAATCCATTTCCGGGAACAGCTCAGCTTGGCCCAGCTTATGTCCAGCGCCCGCCCCTGTTCTAAACGCCAGGCCAGCTTCACGGGAATGTGACCAGTGCCCAGCACACACGGGCCTGAGCGCAGAAGGGACCCACACGTGGGGCTTCCTGGCCTGCAGCTGCCCTCCTGGAATCCTTAACCTTTAGATTGGTTTTGTAAGTGACATGTGGTGGGACAATGAAGCATTGCTGGTGGGTGTCAGAAAAGTACTTCTCTTTCTATTTCGAAAAATTGTTCCAACGGGCACAGAATTCTAGGTTTGAATTTTTTTTTCCTTTAGCACTTTAGAGATGTCATTCACTTGTTTCCTGTCTCCCGCTGGCTGAAAAGCCAGCTCTAGCTTTGACTTTAGGTAACACATCTCTTTTTCCTTTTAAAGTTTTCCTCTTTTTCTTGGGCATTCAGTGGTTTCACGAGCATGGGCCCCGTAAAAATGTGTGTGTGTTCTTTTTATTGTATTTATCCTGATAGTGTTCATAGTGCTTCTTCAATCTGTAGGTTGGCCTTCATGAGTTCTGGAAAATTCTTGGTCTTCATCTATTCAGATATTGTTCCTCCATCCTCTTTACACCCTCTGCTCCTCATCTGTGATTCCAATTACATGGCGGTCAGGCTTTGCTCTGCACCCTACATGTGTCTCTTACACGATCCGTTATATGTTCCATTCTTTCACCCCTCCGTGCTCCAGTCTAGATCATCTAAGCAGCCTGCATCCCAGCTCACTAATCCTCTCTACAGCTGTGTCTAATTTTCTATTAAACTGATCTACTAAGCTTTTTCACTTGTTTCTATTTCTACAAATGTTTCAATTCTTTTTACTGAATCTGATTCTCTGATGAAATTATCCATCTTTTCATCAATTTTTTCACATTTATTATAATCATTTTATAGTCCATATCCAATAATTCTAATAGCTAGATCACTATGAGATTGTTTCTGTTACTTATTGTCTTATTTTGTTTTTATCTTGGTCTTGGCTTCTGATATGTATGATGATTTTTTACTAATGGCCAGGTATTGTGATCAAAAATTTATAAAGACTCTGCATGCCATCTCTTCCTCCTGGCGATGACAGACAGTTAAAGGCAGATGACCTTAAAATTAGGGTTTAATTTATCAGAAGCTACATCTCAATTTTTCTAAGTTCTGGTCTCTATCCAGTTTTCCCTAACTCCTGAGATGTGGCCCCTCAGGAGTCCCAGTTAAACACTTCGAGTGTGTTACTGCGGTCCCAGGCCCTCTTCCTTGAATTCTAGTTTGTGACTCCGCTGCCCTGTCCAACTGCCAAAAATTCTGCTCAGCACGTCATCATCTTAGCCGCCACTGCTTGGCTGCTCAGCCTCATGGCCTGCGCTGCTTACGAAGTGACAGATAACCTGAAGTTGAGAGTGGCAGTGAATTCTGGGCTCTCTTCGATGAGTTTCTCTTCGTCCCGTATTTCTGCCCTTGGCAGAGCTACAACGCCTTTGGGTATATTTTTTTTTTTTAATGCAGCTTTCTCATTTTCCTCAGTCTGGGCCTCAATTTAAAATAAAGTAGTCTTCAAGTGGAAATCAGATATTAATTGACCTGAGTGGCCTGCCTTTATGCACGCATCTATGCATTACTGGTTCTAAAAGCATTTTAGATTGGTTAACATACCTACGGAATAGTTTATTTTTCGGTGTTCTATATCTTGCTTGAAGCCTGTTTGCCTCTCTAAAATTTTAATAATTTCTCCATTAGAATTATACTTAAACTTATATTCGAAACGCGTTTCCCCAACAGCTCAATCTGACTCCTTACATATGATATGCATTGTGTACTGAGGAGCTCCTTTATAAATGCTGTCTGGCATGTTTTTCTTAATAAAAGTAACTGTTCTCAGAGACTGAATTTTCCGCATAAAAACACAAACAGTTGCAAACGTAAGTGCCCACTATTTCATAGAATGTCGCCTGTAACTTTTTTCTTTCACAATTTCTAGTCATCTCTCAACGAGTATGAGGCTCATGGAACGGGCTGAACAGAAGCTGTGATGTCTCCTACGGGTTTGTCACCATAAAATCTCAATGTTCACAACTGAACTTTGCAATCGCTGAAGCACTTCGGGGCTGTGACTTGTCTCTGAACTTAAAAAAAATGTTTAATTGCCTAACCCAAGGCATCAAAATTGTGAAGAAGGTTTGTTTTACTCAAGAAGGCAAACGGCCAGTAAAGACCACCTTAAGGGCACCAATTATCTCATTTCCTTTTAAAGAATCATTTGTAAATATGCTTAGTAGAAAATGCAAATGACTAGGGGTGATTCAACAGGCCAAAAACGAAGTCTTTCATCGAAATATGCTGCGACCTGGATATGGCTCTCCAACATTTTTACAATTAATTTTAAAAAAGAAAAAAGAAAGAAAATCCAGGTACTTCATCCTGCACAGTACCCCTTTTTTTGAAACGCATGGTCTTTCTAAAGCTGTGTTCCTAAAATGGACAATATTAACTATGAATGCAGAAAAATACTTGGCTATAAGCCAAAATAAAAACTAGGAATGAATGCAGATACCATAGATAAGAATACACAATTACGTTGTCCCAGCTCAACAGATAATTGGCTTTTATACTAAAATTACGGGCCATTTATTAGCCCATAATTCTCATTGCGCTGGCATGTTTCAAAACATGAATTTTGTTTTTTAGCAGGCTCTGATTACTCTCCCGAGTCGGGTCAAAGGACCTGAAAGATTTATAAGCACTCAAGACACAAAGGAACCAGAACCTCTCATTCTTGTTCAAAGGTTCTATTCTATTTCGTCGACATCCCTGGCTCAGATCTTCACAGCTCTTTGCTCACGTTCACGGCACAGAGTGTAGCCGTCCCAGCGGCCAACCGGCAGAAAGCGGCAATTAGTCCAGCATGTCCCCATCCAGCGGCTGAAACCGCACGCATCCTGCGTGTCCACAGTGAAGTATTATTGCTATTGACACACTCAAGTGTGCGTTTCAGGAACTCGTTTTGGGAATCTCCCTACAGGAATGGGGACAGTGTCGTGGACATAGAGACGCAGGGCCCTGCGTGACTTCTTCACTGAGAATGATGACCTGTCCTTGGCCAAGCCATCGCCGCCGTGTGACGGCGAGGAGCACCGGAGCTGAGTGAGGCACGTCACACCTTCCCCCTGCCACTCGCAAGCCGAATGTCCCGAAGGGGTCCTTTCGTCTATCAATGCCTGTGTTCTCATCTACAGGACAGGAATGACGATAGTATCGACTGTATTCGGTTCTTTAACAATAATACAAATGAACATAGAACTCTCAGCCCAGGGACTAGGAAATAATAAGCAGTGATCTCCTTGGAGACGGCACATCTTTTCATCTGCGCATCTGAGCGCCCGGCGCGCTCACCAGCGCCCCGGGCTCACCCATTTCTGGGGCCCTGTGTTTGCTTCGCAGCAAACACCTTAGAGCTGACCCACCTCGGGGGCCGGCATCTCAGCTTAGTCCGCCTGAGACACGCTCCGGGAGAGGAGCAGCCGGTAAAGGGAAGGAAGGATTAGACAGACTTGTCCAACAGAGATAGAATGCGTGTCACGTGTGTAATTCTGAATTTTCTACCAGCCACATCAGAAAGAAAAATTTAAAAATTAAAAAAATAAACAATAAATAAAAACAGGTGACATTATTGACTAGCCATCTACTCGCCAAATCTCAGTGGCATGATGGTAAAAATAACTATCTCCAGAGGGTGCTATGAGAACTCAAGAAAAATGCCATACACGAAGCACACAGCACAAAGCCTGCTACGTAGTGGCGCTTACTGAGCATTCCCTCCCCCTACCCATCTCCTCCAGAACTTTCTCTAGCGCTGGCTCAACAGTGTGGTCTGTGAAGCCGCCTTAATCCCTTCCCTTCCACCCCCAGGACACACCGTGGCCTGTCACCACCTGCACAGCCCTCCTTCCTTGCTTCCCGGCGGCTACAGACACGGCCGAGTGGACGCGTGGAGGCCGTGGACCCGCTCAGGCCTGACCCGAGCACGTGGTCCCAGGAAACTAAGAAGACCTGTGCCTGAAAATGTCCTTTCCCGTCTGGCCCCGCGTCACCCACTGCCCCAGCTGTCACCACGGCCACAGCTTCCTCAGCAACCGCCATCAGCGGCAATGCTCCTCCATGTGCTGGCAGGCTGACCTCGAAAATTAAAAAAGGTGAAGATCATTGGGCAAAAAGTAACGGGCCAGGATCTTTCAAACAGGCCAATATGAAAAAAAAAAAAGAAAGAAAGAAAGAATAACCAAGGAATTGGCTGCAAAAAGAACTTGGGAAAAGCAGTAAAACTGAAATAAACTCAGATTAGTTAATAGTTCTGTATTTGTGTCAACGTCCTGGTTTCAGGATTGTACTACGGTTGTGTAAAATGTTAATATTAGCAGGTAAAAGGTGAATAAATTCTGAGGATCTAATGAATAACATGGTGACTGCAGTTGATAACATCGTGCTGAATAACTGAAATTTGCTAAGTAAAATATATGTTCTCACTCCCCCCCCCAAAAAAAAAGTACATATCTGAGGCAACAGAGGTGTTAATTAACTCAAGTGGGGGCATCCTTTCACTATGTGCATGTATATCCGACCACCACGTGGCATACTTTCAATATCTTACAATTCTATTTGTCAGTTACTCCTCCATAAAGCTGGAAAATATATTGGGAGTAAATGGAAACTCTCTATACCATTGTTATAACTTTTCTTTGATATTATTTCAAAATTAAAAGTTAAAGCACTTCTAAAGGTGATTATTTGACAGATACGTTATTTGACAGATATGTTTGACAGATTTGTTACCTGACAGAGCACTGTAAAATGCTGTTACTTACGTTAAGCCTGTCACAGTGAGGCCACCACACAGGTTAATGAGAAGTCAGTCCCAAGGTATAGAAAATCCACCTCAATCACCAGTATTGGTTTGCAAATCCACTAAGAGCGTATGATGTCACCTACATTTACTTAGTGATACTGAGGACTTGAAGACAGCCAATAATGTTTTGTGTGACCAGTCATGTCATTAAATAAATATACCTCTTGATTTACCATCACTGAATAACAAGCTTAAACAACAGCTCCACTGAAACCAACGTTCTACTAAAAGAGAGTGACAGGAAAAGATAAGAAAGAGATGCAAAGAAGCATATTGCACTCTGCCCCCTCCCCTCGCCCGCACCCAGGCACGCCACACCGTACGAAGCAGCCGCTGTCCATCAGCTCCGAACAGAACCCTGCGCAACAGAGCGGATGGTCCGGTCCACTACAGCACGTGTGTCCGTAGCATGAATCCAGCTCAGAGGCAACTGGTAAGTGGAGACAGGGTTTCAGCATAGAGCAGAAGCTGCACTGGCTCACATGGATTCTTTCCCCAGATCATTAAGGTCTTGCCTCTTTAATAAGAGCAACTGAAGGTCAAGTACAGTGACACAGTGAGCCAGGAAGGACTGTCCTATACGTTCAGCCCTTCTCTTAGAAGTGCCTACTGCAAAGTTACCCCTGACCTTTGTTTAAAAATGTAGATATACTACAGCCA